>OMOT01069114.1:0-12206 GCA_900312575.1 Acanthochaenus luetkenii | reverse complement strand
TTATACACTTTTCTTTTAGAGAGACCTTCAGAATTAGCTAAAATGGTCAAAATCAGTTGTATCGTGTTTATATAGCTATTGTGAAGGATATCATGAAGCCTCGTTCCAATAAAAAAAACTAGAGGGTAGTTATTATATAATTTAAACTTGAAACGGGTCACGGGAGACCCGAACACAACATAAGGGTTAAGCTCAGTAGCTAACGTTAGCCACCATGTCAGGCTCAGTTCGTGGCTCGCTTGTCATTTCTTATTAGTTAGGGACATGTTGCATAAGTTATCATAACTGTACATCTTCCCCCGAATTAAGGCTTTCAACAACACTATCAAACTTCAATAGCAAGATTGATGTTCATGTTCTCAGATGCTGACATTTTGCTCTCTACCATACTTCCAGGCTCCGTTTTATTGCGTCATCATACTTTATATCCCGTGTATGACAACAATCCAATCTTCTCTTTCAGGACGTTTGAAATTCCCACCTCAGAAAAGAGCAGGGACAGAATCTTCTATGATTTGAAAAAGTAGACAGCAAATCAGGGAGGCTGGTTCCAGGACTCGGACCCCCTTTATATTTTAATGATCTTACATTTCCTGACCTCTACTTTACAGAGTAAGCGTCAAACTTTGTTTTCCTCACAAAGTTGTGATCGCCACTAGATTGTTTCAGACATCTTTCACAAACCACAAACCCCAGATCATTTAATAGCTCAGAAGACTAGAAAACTGAAACATCAAGAATGACAGTGTATTTACAAAACAGCTTATTAATAGCAGACTTAAAGGATCTACATTGTGGCTAATACAAAATATTTTGGAATTACAAAAATAAATGATAAAGTTACCTATTGCAAATCTGGAAATTCATACCAAATTAATTACCATATGACATCTAAAACATTACCATGCATTTCACAGTATGTGACCAGATAAAGCAAAGAAAGCCAGTGTAACATTACAGAGGGAAGATTTCCTTTGAAAGGTTGCATTTCCCCCCCAGATATGCCGTTTTTGTTTTTGTTGTTTAAAAGGCACGTTCATCCAGATTCCTCATGATGCCCTGAACCCAGGAGAGACTAGGATCCACACAGATATGCCGGTATCTTTCTGTCACCAGACTGAAAGAAAGAACAAGAAAATGTTAATGTTGGATAGTGGTTTGTGAATTAGATAACAGGATAACAGTAAAAGAAAACTTTATTGATCCCTGTAGGTCATTGCAGCAGAAAAATTGTAGAAAGATAGATTAAAGAAAATATTATGGAATATAAAAAAAGAAAAGAAAAAAGAATAGAGCAAATAGGAGGTAGTAAACATAACACAACTGATAGTTACACAAGAATATATTAAGTAGTAAATGGAAAGTATGAAAAATATATAAATTACAACCTGTATGCAATCTACACAATAAAAGCAGAACATAGGAACATACCAAAGATATCAAATATATGCAGCAAGGAAATACAAATTATATGAAAGATCTCTATATAATATGTAACAAATTAGAAAAATATGAGAATTTGAAGAAAACAAATTTAGAGCATATACACAAGATGTTCAAAATGTGCATTGTATTAACTTTTAGGGTTTAGGTGTGTGGACATTCCTTGTAAAAACTATTCAACTTATCAAAGATTGAAGGAAACTTACATGGTTCCTGACTTCGGACACTGGTGATTTGTCATATAATATGACCTGATTTGCTTTTTGTTCACTCTCCTCGGGTAGAATCTGAAACAGCAGTCATCGGGACCATTTGCATCTGGATAGAATAAAATCCGTTAATATACAGTATTAGCAGGGCATGTTTATAGTGAACACCTTGAAAAATGACCTGCGAAGTTTAGGAGTAGTCAAGTTCACCACTTTCTAAACTATGAATCAAAAGGTCTTCTCACTGTTGGCCGTCGCTGAGGAAAACAGCGCAGCTCCCAGGATGCACAGCAGAAGAATGTGACTGGTCCACATGATGAGGATGAGAGGACGGCGACCAAGACCAAGGCGACAAGCTCTTCAGCTGCAACGAAGGGCTTCTAAGCAAAAGGCACTATGTTCTGTCGTTTATCAAGACCAAAAATCAAAGGGAGGGGGGGAGGTTGTGGTTTCAAGAGGAACAGAAGCTGCACGTGACAAATATTTTCCACTCCATTTCAAAAGGTGGAGATAACCACCCTCGAGTGGTTTATCGCAGAAGAAATTTTGTGGTTAGCCCATAGTGGATGAATCTCACAGCTTTAGCTTTGCGATACTCGTAGAATGGCGGGGTGAAATACAGCAAAGTCAAAGATAATCACACACCTCAATAGAATTTGTAGTCATTGTGAAATATCTTATTTCCTGTCATCTGATATTTTAAACCCACGACTATTGGTGATGAACCTTGCATTTCTCGGTCCATTTCCTTTTTTGGTGGTGTATTTTTCATACAAATTTTTTCATTTCATTTTCAACCGCTTATCCGAAGTCGGGTCGCGGAGGTAGCAGCTCCAGCAGGGGCCCCCAAACGTCCCTTTCCCTGGCCACATTAACCAGCTCTGACTGGGGGATCCCAAGGCGTTCCCAGGCCAGCATGAAGATATAATCCCTCCACCTAGTCCTCGGTCTGCCCCGTGGTCTCTTCCCAGCTGGACGTGTCTAGAAAATCTCCCTAGGGAGGCGATCAGGTGGCATCCTTACAAGATGCCCGAACCACCTCAACTGGCTCCTATCGACGCAAAGGAGCAGCGGCTCAACTCCGAGTCTCTCACGGATGACTGAGCTTCTCACCTTGTCCCTAAGGGAGATGCCAACCACCTTCCTGAGAAAACTCATCTCGTTCTTTCGGTCATGACCCACCCTTCATAGCCATAGGTGAGTAGGGACAAAGATTGACCGATAGATCGAGAGCTTTGCCTTCTGGCTCAGCTCTCTTTTCGTCACAACTGTGCAGTAAAGAGAGCGCAATACCGCTCCCGCTGCTCCGATTCTCCGGCCCATCTCACGCTCCATTGTCCCCTCACTCGTGAACAAGACCCAGAGATACTTGAACTCCTTTACTTGGGGTAAGGACTCATTCCCTACTCGGAGTAGGCAATCCACCGGTTTCCTGCTGAGAACCATGGCCTCAGATTTAGAGGTGCTGACCATCATCCCCACCGCTTCACACTCGGCTGCGAACCGATCCAGTGAGTGCTGAAGGTCACAGATCGATGATGCCATCAGGACCACATCATCTGCAAAAAGCAGCGATGCGAACTGCAACCCCTCCGCTCCATGACTACGCCTCGAGATCCTGTCCATGAATATCACAAACACTGACAACAGGCCAAATGTGGATATGTCGTCACATTGAGATATTTCAAGCTACAGTATAATGGAGTATGAAGTCAGAAATTCAACAATCTAAAACATCAATGGTTTTGGAATCAAAGAGCAGTCAATACTCGGGGAGAAACCCATTGTAGAAGAGGTAGAGACCAATTTCTCCACCACAGTAGCCTCAATAGACCAGAATGCAATGCAGCCACAAGACATGTTTTGAGCGCAAGAGTGGATTTTTCCTTTAATCACAACAAAGATGCACGGCACTGCTTCTCTGGTTGAATATGTACAGCTCTTTATTTAATACAACAAATTGATACACATTTCAAGTGAGATACAGTCGCATGTTAACCCCTCTGCCGACTCCATTCATACCCATCAGTCCGGTCCTCTACAGCAGAGATGGGTCTCTTGAAAAATCAGTCAATACAAAACAAAAAGCTCAGGAAATTATAAAGCTATCCAGCAAATAACAGACCAATTAGCAATATTACACGTTCAGATTTAAATATCATTTATTTGTTAACCACTGTGGATTGTACAGTATTACACCATTCTGTATTCCAACATGAATTTTGTGATAGAGGGGCTGGAATAAATATATAGTGTTGGTAGGGCTGTGTAGGGTCAATTCATACATAGACCAGCCTTTCCTGTAACAGAGTAACTTACAGTTTGCCTTTCTCATTTTAGAAATGCCAGACACACGCATATAAAAACGCACACACTTCAATTTGCATTGCTAACTGGTCACTTCTGCTGGTCACTGTATTCACACACACACAACAAAGGAAATCTAAACATGGTGAACTAAAATTGCGAGCGTTAACATTATGTACTTAAACGTGAGGCACAAATCAAAGGCTTATGTGCAAAACGCTTTATTGCAGTACTCCGGTGCTTTACCACACTGGGAGGAGTGCATCCAGAAAAGTGATCAGAAAGTCTGCTGCACAGGCTCGAGGTGAAGCAGACACTTAACCACAGACGGTACCGACCTTGTATTTGCAGTATAGTCAGCAAAACGGGACAGTCTGTATGTTAGCAGCCAAAAACTAGCAAAGCCAAATTGATATGTTTTACTGCTTGAGGCTCTACAAACAAAAAGGGGCCTTCCTAATTGTATTATGAATAATCCGTACATACATTCATGAACACTTATTGGGGATAACGCCATTAAAGAGGTGGCAGAATCTGCTCTTTCTAACTGCATCCCATTACTGTGCCTTATACTTCAAACCCAAAGATGGATTTTCCAAATTGATGTATTGTTGCTGTGGAAAACTCAGGTCTTTTAGTTACATGAGCAAAAGGCATTTCAGAAAGTACAGTGCAGCCCCTTCAGATATTCAGTGTGGACAAGAGATACTGAGGCAAAATGGAGACGTCACCAACACCTTTAGATCAGTGGTTCTCAACCCTGGTCCTCCAGTACCACAGCCCAGCTGGTTTTCTAGTTTACCTGGTAGTTGATTAAGTTCACCTGGTGTCCCAGGTCCCGTTCAGCCCCCGATTACACCAGGTGAATGTAATTAACCAGCTGGTAGGATAGAAAACCAGCAGGGCTGTGGTACTGGAGGACCATGTTGAGAACCACTGATTAAGGGCACAAAAATTTTTTTTTCCCCAGAGCACTCCACTGCACACAAAATCAGTAGCACAACACATTTGGTGAAGCAGCTTCACAACCAACAATATGATAGGAAGTTATCGTGCGTTCACACTGTGAGCAACACGATCAACAAGTCCTTAATTTCCTATAGAGCTGAGCGAGCTGCAGGGAAACTCGGCCGATGTGTGGATGCTCAACAACCTTATTGGCCAAGAAAATGTGGCCAGGGCTGAACTTTTCGCGGATAGCGGCCAATCAGATTTCTGCGCTTCTTTGTTTCCGTACCAATGTGATTGAATTTCATGCCTGAGAATTTTATTCTAGCCATTCAAACTTCCCAAAAATATATTATAAGATAAGAACAAACATCTCAAAAGCGAAGCTTGGAGAATGGTTGCATCCATTTTTGGGGTTGATGTAAGATGGTAATTACGCTTTATCGGTTTGCTTTTGATTAACGCTATTTAATTAGCACTTGCTAGCTAGCTATGTTAACTCATCAAAACAATGTAACGCTATGAAAGGCAATACCAAACCTGCAAATACATGATTTGCTACTACTACAGACAACTACATAGATGCAATCGGAGCCTCTGGCCCCGCCCACAACTGGTCAGGATAGAGTGACGCATCAACAAGATGCCCACAGTGTGAACGCAGTTAGGTCAGGTAGGTTGGGTGGGCAGGGTCTCAGCAAACGACCCTTCATTTTACAGAAACATGGGGGAGAAAACGAGGCCCGTTTCAGTCCAATCTTGCGTTTGACAAATATTAAATAAATGTACAAAGATCAGATTGTCTCCTAATAGACATTGCACTTACACCAAGACAGAAAACATAAAAACACCAAAACAAAGGGAGGGTGGGGGGTGTCGGTGTCTGATATATTGTGTTGTTACTGTGTCAAACAGCAACACGCACACATACTGCACATCTCATTATCTGCTCCCATTTCCTTTTAAATAAATATACTGTAAAGATCACTCAATTTTACAGGCAGCTTATGACCTCTTTTAAGAGGGTTAAAACATTTCATTAAAAGTAACATTGTGGTGTGCTCAAAGACACTACAAAACATGTTTTAGGTGGTCAACCTAAAAACGGTATATGCATTTCTGTTGAATCTTCATGGATCTAAACTCCCTAGCCTCCATTCAGGTGACTGAGGTTTCATTCATCCCATAAACAGCAGCCCGAGGCTTGTCCTTGGGGAAAATGTACTTCATGGAACGGTACGGAAACTAAACATACAAATGAAAACCACAGAGATCACAACAGGCAGACAGAAAAGGCTAAAATCATTCTCAGCATACCTGTAGGAATGACAGAGGCTTGGAGGGAAGGAAAAGGGCTAGATTAGGCAAACTGGAGACAGACTAAGACAGAGACAAAGAGAGAGAGCGGCGCAACGCTTCCACTTGGCATTTCAACATAACTTTTGAGATCTGACTTTAAAGACTGACTTTACATCGCTTTATGTCAACATTGGGCCTGAAAATAGTGGCTATGCCTCTCCCACTGTATTTATTTAAATATATTTCACTTCTGTGTCTGGTTATGAAGGTCTGATGACAACGGAAATCCTATTTTTGAGCAACCAGGCCGTTATATGTCCTGGCGTGACAATAAGTATTGACGCCACGGTTAGACTGATATGTCTGGCTGATACTGCCATTTAATTAAAAATCAGTCCAGTCAGTGTCATCCACCTCCGGTATTGTTGGTATGATGCAGTTGGTTTGATTTCATATTGATTGTATAATTGATCAATACTGGGAAGCCATGCGACAATTTGATGTAGTATGGATGTTTTCTTATAATCATCATCCTGGGTTTCAATGGAGAGTTTTAGTGTCCCATAATGGTCTAAATGCTTTTTCAGAGCCTTTTCTACCATGACAATTTATTTGAGGGGGAACACTTTGGCATGAAAATGGTAAAATTAAAAACGTACTGAATATCAGTTATTGGGCGATCCCAAAAATATATCAGTATCGGTGCTCAAAAACCCATATTGGTCAAACATAAATTGAAATGACAAGCGGAACTGCTAGCCAGAGAGGCAGAGAGAGAAGTGAGCAGTGAGGGAAGATAAAGAAAGAGAAATGGCGGATACAGTTAGATAACTGTTTTTTGTGTGGTTTCCAGTGGTCTGTGGAGACCCGGAATGAGCCTGGGGTATCTGGAAGTGTGTGGTACATTCTTCAGCCTCTACCAGCCACAGTCTCTAGGCCACGGGCCTCTCAACAAAGGGGATGGTGCAAGTTTTATAAGGCCTCATATATCCCCTTTCACCCCCCGTCACTTACAGACCCCCTCCAGGGTCTTGGTTTCATTCGTATCAGTGATGCAGTTCAGGGTCTACTGGACTTAGCCTAACCAGGACCTCTCTAAGGTCTAGTTTGGGTCTAGGTCTGTTGTGACGGGTAGGCCTGGTAAGAGGTCCTGTTTTTCACAGAGGCTGGAGGGGAACTGGTCAAGTCAGTCAGTGTGTGATGGTTTTGGTGGATCTTCTGACCTCAGCTCAGCGCTTTAGCACTGGGCTGCTTCGTTCCTGATCCTTCTGTAAGGCCTGCAGAACCTGAGATGATAAGGCAAAATAGCAGTTAACAGATATGCTACCGATGATTTGTGTAAATGAAAAATGCATGCAGTAGGGGAATTTTTCAGCTACAAGGAAATGGTCCAAGTGTTAATCATACACAGAGTTCAAGCTCCTATACCCCAATTTTTACAAAAGGGGTATCAATTAGCATGTTTAAAATAATGGTGATGGTCCCAACTGGATCTTGAGGCAAGAGATTAAACTCCAGAACCCTCAAACACTACGGCCGCCACAAATTAATGCCAACTCAGTCCAATCAACCGTGATCGTTGCTATAATCGGCCTAAAAGTTATGTAGTGTTTCACCAGCTCTGGGATAACTGAAATGTTGTCCTCTTGTAAGTCTACCTGTGCCCACTTCCTGTTGCGGCTGGTCATGTGTATGGCGGCGATATGCTGGAAGAGCTGCTCGGCGGGGATGACGTCAGGCAGGCGGGTCAGGAACTGGGCCATGTGGATGAAGTCCATGCAGGTCAGCACTTCCTGGTAGAGACGCAGCAGGCCCAGCGCCGTACGGAACAGGAACTCCTCACTGTCTCTGCAAAACACATCCCAGACCCGACATGCCAGGTCCAGCGGCAACGACTTGCTGTACAGCGTGAAGATCCTGGAGGGATGGATGGAGGGACAGAAGGAGAGAAGAAAGGAAGAGTGCATATCAGGTTTGTGATAATATGAACAGAAGCACAAATGCAAAAAGGAGAGAAGAAACAATTACACTTGCTTTTTGTGATACTCCGCATCTGCATAGTATCTGTACTCTGCAACCTTATTAAGCACATACACTTTATTTGTATAACACCTTTCTAGACTTGCAATCATGAAGTACTTTACATTCTAAAATAAACAGGACACAGAATAATACATGACAAAATCCACCCATTACGTAAAACACAGCACAACATTGCGTCAGATTAAGATATAGTGTACGCTAGGTTTCTAATGTTGCCTCTTTATTCAGTTTGTCGGCATAGGGCGCATGTGACTCAAGTGAGCACCGACTGTTTCACCAACACCCTGCGCTGCGTCATAGGTGCAATGAATTCTAGTCATTGTACTTCGCTAACACACTTTAAGTGCTTTATAGCATTAAGTACATCGACCAGAAATGCCATCTTTGTGCATCACAGCACCCAAAATCCATATAAAACTAAAATTACCCGGATGGCTGTATTTTTTACATTTACCTGGACAGTCTGCCCTAATGTAATCAATACATGGGAAACATTGATTACGCTGTTGAAGTGCATCAACCTGTATATCAGAAATTCCCATCTCTCTTATACCACTCAACAGGGAGGTCAGAGACAGCTATCTAGGCCCTGGCTTGAACCCGGCCTTCTAGTTGACAGATCCTCTCATAGTATAGGAGTTTTACCGAGTTTACACCTTTTGTTGTTTTCTACATGATCTATAGATTTTATCTGCTGAAAACAATGATTATATAGCAAAACTGTGGCCGACAACCTGTTCTTACATTTGTCCACACACACTCCTCATCTCTATAGTAAATTGTTCTAGAAATTTCCATAGTAGGTGGGTAGAGACCACTGACATAGCCCCTGCACCCACAAACGCACACACACACAACCCATCCTGTTTTCTCAGAAACATCACACCTCTGACACTGTGACAAGCTAAATGAGGGCAAAGTGTTCATATGCAGCTAAGGAACTACAGTACATGGTTCCCCCCCATTTCAGTGTGACAAAAAGTCTGCAATTTAACCTCGTGGTCATTTCTCATCCACAGTAAGTAGAGCCAAAATATCAAACATTGTCACTGCCCAAATGCTTATGGAGCTCACTGTATTAGTAACAAAATGTGAAAACACAATAAGACAGACTCACCAGTCGATTAAATAAATATCGGGGGTCATGTTGTTTTTCTTGAAATGTGCAAAGAGCTTTGGTAGGTTTTCTTCAAAGAACACTTCAAATGCCGCAAAGTAAGTCAACATCTGAGAAGAGGGGAGAAAGTGGTCTCAGAGAGTAACAAACACACACAAACCACATTGTTCTGTTCAATATGCAGCGCAATGAGTAATCTACAGCAGTGTGTAAACCAAAATGCTAGGCTGAACAATATGTAAACATGTTAAATGGAAATAATGTAAGTATATTGCATGAAACATGCTTTTCCAACAGAAAGGTATCAAAAACAAAGTATAATTTTAAAGCCGGTCTAACTAACCAATCAGAACAGGTATCAAAACATTTAGATACCCAGAGGTTACCTATGTTCAAATGACTGTAATGCCATAAAAGAAGGCATGTGGGTAATGTACTGTATATTCATGTGTGCAAAAGGTTTTGTAAGTGTGTGTGTATGTGCGTGTTTTCAGTTTTATCGGATGGGTGGTGTGCGTGTGTACTGACAAGGCTGTGGTCGACTCTAAAGAAGGCCATCTGACAGGGCTTGTTCAGCAGGTTGGCAAAAGCTATGAAGGCACTGGCTGTATCCAGGTTCAGGATCAGCACTGCCGCGATGAACGACATTCCCTGCACCTAAACACACACAGTATGTACATGCAAACACACATCAATAGAAAAAGAGCTGTTATGTAATAGCATGTAAATTGTATAAGCTGCACATCTGTATATACTTCAGCATAGAGTAGAGCATAGTGTCTTACTGTGAGGTGGTATGCAGTTTTTATAAAGTGGTAGTATGAAACATTTATTTCAATCTCAGAAAGTGTGTGTGAGTGGGGGGGTGGCATTGTAAGAAACTATGGTAGCAACATTACACTGACTTAAGTGAATGAATTTAGCAGCGCACCGTCATTGGTCCAATGGCAAATTCAAGCACGAAGCTGTTCTCTGCAATTGCCACAAAAAAAAACAGTCTGGACAGTTTTTCAACAACCCACAAAAAAGGCCACTTAAACAGGACAGGCAAATGAAACGCTGACAGACAGAACCTATGCATGCAGATGCATGCTTACACAAGCTCATAGGTTGAGGTCAGTGCAGGAAGTCAACAGTTATTTCTTAACAAGTACACAGCGTGGGGCTGTGGCAAGGAGCAGCATCGCAAACCACAGCATCTAGAAGCCCATTATGGCTCTTCAGAATTACAAACAAACCAATAAACAAGTACAATGTAAAAACACACCATGATGTTTAAAACATTTATATTCAGGAAAGTGATCAAACTGTTTTATGCGTCTTAAATCACGCCGGTCTGATTAGAGAATTTCAGCTTAGTTCATGCTACCAGGCTCCAGGGTTTAATTAAAAACGCAGCAATGTGTCACAATGTGTTTCACTATAATGAACACAGACCGACACGGACAGAAGCATCAAGAGGAAGGTCAGGGCTGCAGTGGGTAGTGCGAGCCTGAGAGTAGACAGAAATGAGTCACTCAGAGCAACAGGAGGCTTATGACCAGCTTTTCCCCTTGGAGAGGTAGGAGGCGTGGAGAGATGGAAGGAAAGATGTTGAGGTTTGTTAACTGGTAAATCACCTGCACTTTTTGTAACACTGGGCGAAGCGTTTCATAGTACTGGGAGCGAATGAAATGCAGAAGATATGGAGACACTAATTGTTTTCTAATTGTCACTCCAAATTTCCTGTCGTTCATTCACAGATGCTAGTCAATCAACAATCAAAACTTTATTTATATAGCATATTTCGTACAAAAGTTTTGCAATGCAATGCGCTTCACAAAAAAAGTATTCAAAATAAGGCAAAAAAGGATACGCTAATGGAAAATAAAGGGAAAGAGAAAATTAAGTTTAAAAAAATAGAACATATAAGCAATTACACAATAAATATAAAATAGATAGAATTAAAACAGGGGAGTAAAAAGGTGCAAAACAAAATAAAATCGTTCTTAAATAAAAGTGAGGCTAAATAGGTTTGATTTTAACCTTTGCTTAAAAATGTCAACTGTCTGTTCAAGTTCAAGTTCATTTATTTTATAGCCCTTTATCACAAGCATGTCTGTCTCAAAGGACTTTACAGAAAATGAGCCAACTAGATCTACCGGAACATCAATCAGAGGAAATTACAGAATAATAATTCTGTTCTACTCTCAAATCCTCAGGTAGACTGCTCCAAAGCCTAGGGCCATAAGTGCTGAAAGCTGCCTCACCATGTGTTTTTGTCCTAGCTTTAGGCACAATTAAAAGACTGAAGCCAGAGGATCAGACTAGGTATCTGCCAGGAACGTATCTTAAAAGCATATTACAAACATATTCAGGTGCAAGGCCATTTAACCCCTTAAGCCCGACGGACCCGCCGGCGGGTCCGTCGTCTCGATAGCGATTTTTATTTGAAAAAAAAAAAAAAAATCAAAAAACTTTTTTTTCTTTTTTTTTTTTAAACATTCAAATGGGGATCTAACGCTTCAAAAACAATCATCCCAAGTGTATTTGGTCCAAGCAAAAGCTGATAGGCAGTCATCCAAATGTTTGAGTTCCAAAATACAAGATCTTGAAATGGAGGAGGCAGTAGCACTACAACGCTGCTTGGAGAACGATCCACTCACTCAATGCTGCCGTGTGAGGTATCATATGAAACTAGACACTCTACCCTTTCAAATGATAGCAAGCAATCAATAGTCAAAGCTAAACAACTCCTGTCAGCCCCACAGCAAACACACAGCCAAACTTCGCATCCAAGTGTCCGTGTGGAATATTTTGTTTTTATGTCTTGTTATTTCATACATTTTCAATGCAATTGT
>OMOT01069090.1:0-10342 GCA_900312575.1 Acanthochaenus luetkenii | reverse complement strand
GTTTGCATGTTCTCCCCGTGTTCGTGTGGGTTTCCTCCGGGTGCTCCGGTTTCCTCCCACAGTAAAAAAGACATGCAAATATATGTGTGTAGTGTGGTGCATGGTGTGATGGGCGGCAGTAGCTCAGGAGGTAGAGTTCCCGCCCCGCAACTGCAAGGTCAGCGGTTCGAGTCCAGCTCCTCCCGGGAAAAAAATATGTCGTAGTGTCCTTGAGCAAGACACCTAACCCCAAATTGCTCCCGTTGAGCAGGTTGGTACCTTGCATGGCTGCCTCCGCCAACGGTATGACATGTAAGTCGCTTTGGATAAAAGCGTCTCCTAAAATGCTGTAATGTAATGTATGCAAGTCGCTTTGGATAAAAGCATCTCCTAAATGCTGTAATGTAATGTAATCTCGTTTGGTTTAAGGGTTAATTATACCAAGGTATCATAATGAATTTGACAATGACATATTGATGTTTCAAAATGTGACATGTAGCACCTTTTAAACAGTAGGCTGCAAGAGGACATGCAGTGACCTTCAACTGGAGCTGTAAAATAAATGTGCTCAACCAGTGATGATCATGATGAATTCTTCATGTGGCCCACCATGAAACGTAATAACCCCCCACCCCCACAGGGAAGATGCCAAGGTATAAACTTACCTTTGTCTCTGGTATTGGTACAAGGTCTGGATTTCATGCCCACCATGGCAGCACTAGCCCAGGCACTGGCACTAACACTGGAGCCATGTGCACCTGTAACTGCAATGTGCAGAGTGAGGGGGGCAAAGGTTAGCACTATACCCATTTCACATGGACAGTGTCTTGTCTAGTCCGTGTCACGGTACGTGTGAAGCGGATGGTAGGCTTAGTGGAACTGTGTTCCCTTCCACTGCTAAGGGATTTTCAGCATAGGGAATCAACAAAGTGCTAATGAATCAGCAGGGCTATGCTATCTGAGAGTAAATTCTGTCATATCAGCACGGACTGCAAACCGCTGGATTAGTGCAAACAATATGCATCACATGTACACATTCACTGAGCTGAGCGCAGCTGCTTTCAGCTATAGTAGAGCACCTGCTAAAAAGTCCAAGAGAATTATAACAAAACACAATAGAACAAGAATAGTATATTGTATTATCCTGATAAAAATGTGATGCCTAAGCTACACATGGATACATATTCATGAATAATTAAAACAGGAGACATGCACTTCTGCACTTCCAACCTGACCCCACTGCAAAGTGCGCAGGAGGTACTGTATGTACTGTACACGCCATACTCCCTATAAAACCTTACACTGTGTACTTGAGGTTTTTTTGACTTAATTCATATCTCTGTGTCCACTGCTCTGTTCTACACCAGCAGCCAGTATGGAAGGCTCACCATGTTATTCACTTTGCCACTGCACAGTAATCCCCTCATTATGAAAACATTTTCCCACTGAGTCATCCAACTGAAGAAGTAGTACTTCTCTGCAACAGAGATGTGTGCGTGGGTGCACATGTGTGTGTGTGCGTGCGTGCATGTTCCATCATTTGTGTGTGTGTGTGTGTGCATGTGTCAGAGATTAATTAGGCAGACTGTGTGAGGGTGTGACTCCACCCAAGTTCTGGCCAGGCCAGGTGCTGCCTCACTCTTGCTTTACTTAGCCGAGTGTGACTGTCATTAATATCAATAATAGATTCTCAGACAGGGACATGCGTGTGTGTGTGTGTGTGTGTGTGTTTGTGCATTTGTGTGTGTTTGTGTGTGTACATGTCCTATACGTGTCACACTGGCCCCTCCTGAAACAGGCCTCTCCCACATGAAAATCTAAATGATCCCTTCCTGACTCTTACTGGATGTCAACTGTTACCTGACTAACAGAAACACTGAATCTGCAGTGGGTGGCGATGAATATATATAATTGCTGTAAAGAGGCCTTGAGTGTATGCAAATGACAGTGGATCACTAGCATGTCTGTAGCTAGAAAGAGTGTTGAACAATTACAGATACTTAATGAGAGAGAGTAGCGGACAAAGAGGACAGACAGACAGACAATAGAGGCAGATTCATTACCTCGCGGCAGGTTGTTGGCCTCACAACTGATGGTGGCAGCTTTGTGTAGGCTGGCCCAGTCAAATGTTTGAGGTGCCTGGGCCAGCACAGATGTCTGATCTCCCGAGGCCTCCTGGGGCACATTCTCCATCCTCTGGTGGGAAGCACCACACTGCTGGCTTTGGTTTGGCAAGTGAGTAAGCCCTCTTTCCCCCTCTGCATCTTGGGCCATGAGAGCCCTATTGGCAAAGACAATGGGAGATTTATTCTGGGGCTGGAGAGCTGGAAAGTCAGCCAGTAGGTCATAGGCCTTCTGCTCTGTTGGGGCTGGTGGTGATGGTGGTGGTGGAGGCGGGGGAATTGGAAATGGAGTCGTGGCTTTAAACTTTTCCTGGGGTGCTTTGCCTTGGACTGAAGCCTGCACTGGGGCAGGGGTAGTCATGTCGCGTGCTAGCGGAGCAGCAGGGATGACAAGTGGCCTGCAGGAAAAGGGCTTCTCCTTGTGGACTTGCTTCTTCCACGGGGCCAATGCAGCAGTGGGAAGGGGTGGAATGCCTGCCTTGCTGGGAGTGAGTGGAGGAAAGTTCTTGCTGTTAAAGGCTGGGAAATCCTCCTCACGGTCTGCCTCTGTGACAGTGATAATGGGCAGCATAGTGGGCACAGAAGTCACAGTGATAGGCACCAGTGTGGGCAGAGATTTGTGAGATATGTTTTTGCCAGCCAGAAGCACAGACATGGGAAGCGGTGTTAAGTCCGCCTCATTGTTCAGTGTTTGACATGGATCCTTGATGGAAGTGTAGGGCAGACAGGAGAAGTCTAACTCACTGAGAAGATACACGACAGGTAGCTCATCCTCACCGACACAGCTAGCTGCACTCTGCTCATGTGGCCGATGGGCATGTTCCTCCACCTGGCTATCATCGGCTATCTGTCGAATGACAAAGATTTCATTCGACTGGTGGGTTACGTGGTCCTCTGTGGTAGGGCAGGGCTGACGAGGGATCATGGAGGCGTTCTCCCTGGGTTTGGGGCAAGGTACAGGATAGGGTGTCTGATTAGTTGCCAGGGGTCGAGGTTGAAAGGGTTTCCCTGCAGTGAAGGGACGCACCAGGCCGGAGCTCTCTTCGTTTCTTCTGCTGCTGCTGCTGAATACTGAGAACGCAATCTTCTCGAGGACATTTTCACTGCTCCTCATTTTCTCCTTTATGTATCTCTCCTGAAATAACAGAATTAATTGTAAACATCTAGAAGATATATTATGGGCTTAAGTTCCTTAGTGGAAAAGGGGCTATTTATTAGTCCCATAGAGGGTTTTGGGATTCTGTGAGATAGGGAAGAAGAGGCTGGATATATCATACATGTACAAGAACAGAATAGAATAGAATCACCTTGCTCAAAGAATGTATACAGCTACCATTTCAGCACTTCCAGTAAGCATTTGGTTCTAATTATTTTGGAGATCTAGACTTAAATAGAATATAATTGAACTTTAGACTCCAAAGTTATCATGCTTACCAGTTTTCTTCTCCTCTCTGCCTCTTCCTCATTTCTTTCCATCTCCACCACAGGGCTCGGTACCCATACAAGCTTGGCAACATGGCGGCTAGGGAGATAAGGGCAAGGAAGGGTGAAGTCAGTGTCCTCATTCTTTGAGCTCAGATCCAAATAGTCCCTCGCATTCCGCTGCTCCTCAGCCCTAAACAGAGGCATAGAAGTGTGTGCGTTGTGGGGTCAACACACTCATCTTTTGAAAGTTAACAGTCATAACCACATCATCATCATCACCACCGTCAACACTATCACACTACAAGCTTTACATGCTCATGACGTCTTATATTCAGTCTTTAAAATCATACTTTTCTTAAAGTAACTGAAATGTCTGATACGGGAGTGAGATCATTTCACTTTTTTCCAATGCAGTTTGACTTGGTTCAGAAAAAAAAAAAAGAGACAATATCATGAAAAATGGCAGATTACTTCTCCACTATCAAGAAAAGGTCACTTGCTTGCATTGGCTTGCATTGGCAAGTTAAATAATCTCTTCCCACTGGCAGTTTTCCACTGGCTTTAAAAAAAACAAAAAACAAAAACATCTTTAAGACAAAATAGGCCTACAAGATTAAATCACTTTGACTTTGCCACCATCCTGATTATCATCGTCTGCACCACCATCATCACGAACAATACATCAGCAAATTAATATTTCCATCACCATGATTTCATTGCCGTATTTGACTTTTATTTAGTTTTATGTTCAACCCAACACTTTGCATGCAAGTGAACTAGTCTTTTGGTCGCTGGCTTCATCCTTTTGCCTGTCTCTGGCACTAGCCTAAGTGCATGCCTTTTTAATGAGGCTACTCTTTAGTCAGCGGCCTGTCGACTGTCAAGCCATGATGCGGAACAGACGGTCCATTGAGACCTGGGTGGCTCACGATGCCCCTGAAAACGGAGACGCCACGGAGCTCCGGGCGGCCGGTGAGCAGATGGCACACATTAACGTTACCGTGAGTCTATGACCGTAAGCAGCCCACCTGATCTGCCCACCAACAGATACTATGCAGATATAACAGCAAAACCTTAAAAATATCATGCTACTACAGCAGACTATAGATTAAATAATAATAATAATACACATAAAACACCATAAATAACAATATGGCCACTATCAACTCTTTGTACCACTATTGGGTACAAAGACACATATTCAATCAATCATGTTTTATTTATAAAGCCCTTTTATACAAGCATGTCTCAAAGGGCTTTACATTGCATCATATACATAGTACATCACATCATATACTACACTACACACAAACACATGTATTTACATTAAGTCCCTATATGCATGTAGTGATACCATAGCATATTTTAAAACATACCATTAAGATGAGGTCACTAGAAACTAACTATCGAGTTAAACAATATAAGCCTCAGTAGGGATATTATGGTCATACTATAGGATGTATAAAAATACCATAAAGTACAATAATGTCACTATAAACTTCACTATTGAGTACCACAGGCAAACTTGAAGATAGGAATGAAGGTGATTAAACATAGGCCAACAACAAATAAAAAAAGGCTACCATACAATAAAGTCAATCTAAACTCACTATTGGAGACTCATCATAGGCGAATACAATGCCACAACTACAACAAGGTCACTAATGTTGTTAAGTCACTCTTACGTAGGCCTATCATAGACCCACTCCTATAAGATTATTATAGGAGTAGCTGTTAGGCTATTATAGTGATTTTTCATCAGGGCTAGTAAACAGGGGCGGACTGCGGTAAAATAGCAGCCCGTGAATTTGTACCGGACCGGATAACTCTCCAGGGGGAGGGGATGGGGAGACAGCGGCCGCCCAATTTCACGTTATTTGACAAAAACGTATGCATTTTAACATCATATTGGACCATATTTCCCATGAAAAGACTGATATTAGTTTTTGAGTTTATATAACACCAATTTCGCCTACAACTAAATTATTATAGTGTATATGTAACATACAAGCCCAGTGCGTATATGCATCTGATTTTAACAGATCATTGACGCAATACAATTTGGACCCACCAATTTGCTATGCTAGACACTTGGAATAAAACTATACTGCCTGTACCCAAAATCAACCACTAGAAGGCAACAATAAGCCATTTTACCTGGCAAGTACATTCACTTTACACACTCACTTTTCCTGTTTACTGGTCCTCAGTCACTGACTGACTTGACTCACTCACTCACTCACTAACATACTCTAACAGATAACAGCGAAACACCCCAGAGAGAAACTGATATTTAATCAAAACTTGGATATCTAGGTCTTCCCAAGAGTCAATCAATCAAGTTTTCTTTATATAGCCCTTTTATACAAGCATGTCTCAAAGGGCTTTACATTGCATCATATACATAGTACATCGCATCATATACATAGTACATCACATCATATACTATACTACACACAAACACATCGATTTGCCTGTCTTCGACTGTGGGAGGAAACCGGAGCACCCGGAGGAAACCCACGCGAACACGGGGAGAACATGCAAACTCCACACAGAAAGGGCCAGGCAAGATTTGAACCCAGGACCTTCTTGCTGTGAGGCGACAGTGCTAACCACTGCGCCACCGTGCAGCCCCACATAATTGATTGATAAGTTCAGTTTCTGCCATATTGCTTTGAAATATACTGATTGATGTAATATAACTTAATATTATAAATAATGTTTTTTGAAGAAACTTGTGTTTTGTTGTCAACAGGCAATGGATTTTAGTTAAAAGTATGTTGTGAGAGAAATCTATGCGCTGCAGCGCCTGCTGTCCATTGGCAGCTGAGTCAAAAAGTTACTTTTGGACCCTGCTTGTATGCCTTCAGTTTGTCTTGTACACGCTCGGTTTTCACACAAGGTATAGGAAGATGTCCGGACACTAACATTTCGTTGGATCATCGACCCACTGACCAGACTCTCTGTCCGGGTCAGGAAACCTCACAATAATCGGAGAAGACGTCTTGATGATCCATATTCCTATGTTGTACCCGATTTCTTAAATTCTGATTTGACTGTTCTGACACCGCTAATGACAAATTCTGCTTTTCTGCAACCAGTTCGGCCCCGCCCACAAAATACGTCGCCACTGTATACAAACCGTAAATTGGTCTATTGGTCCCAAGAATATGTGTAACGATTTTCGTGCATATTGCTCATACATCCTAGGAGTATGGATTTAATTGTTTTTCACAAAATTCAATATGGCGGGAAAACCTTCGGTGCTTGGCCCCCTAATAATAATAATATGCAACCAAATACTAAACACGTGTTAATTTGGTCTTGCCATGAAAAAAGGTATGAATACTTATGCAATTAAGATATTTCTGTGTTAGGGGGTGAATACTTTTTTCAATGCACACTATTAGCGCAGCTATTTAGCTATTTTTTGCATGAAAAACGTTCGTACTAATGTGATTATGTGACAATACCATGCTGAACCAGATAGCTTTGAGGTTAAATTCACACGTATTTAGATTAGGAGTTACGAAGCTTCCAGCTACGCTACTCGTTCGCATTGAAATGTGAAACTACTAGCATGCTAGCAGCGCCGGTTAGTCCGTTTTTCTCACAAAATATGTCACGAAAAACGTTCCTACTAATGTGTCCAAATGAGCAGACACATACATCTTACCATCGTGTCACTGGTGCTCCTTTACCTGGGCTGAGGCCGCTGCCTGGAGGCTCTGCTGCACCACCGTCCTCCTTGCTGCGGCTGGACTGAGCGGCTCAACGCTGCTGCCTCGGCGGTGAAAGAGCACGACGACGACGCGACCGAACATTCGGTCATTTTAAAGCATTTAGCGGCACCACCCGTGTTTTTTAGGTTGTTCCACACACACACACACACACACAACTTGCCTAGCCTAGCTTAGCTCCACAGCCAATACGGCCACACGTATCTCTCCGCTCGCCCAGTGTCTGATTGACAGGTGACAGCCTACACCTGAAGGGAAAGGGGCGTGACAAACCAACGTGGACCAAAGTGAATTGGCCAGCGTGAAAGTATAAGCCCCACCCCTCCTTGAGGGCCAATGGTCACAACGCCGTGGGCCGTTAGACAACTTATAACGGTTTTGGTGTGTTTGTTTAACCGGCCGAACCGGCCCACTGACCCAGCGGCCCACCGGGAAAACACCCGGTACTCCCGGTGGCCAGTCCGCCCGTGCTAATGATGAACTTTAACGTGTCTCCGACAGGTTACGGGTCTGCCGGACTGCCTATGCGTCCAGCTAGCTAGTTTGTCTTGTAGCCTTACCTCTCCCATGGGCTGTTGGCTGGTGCGGCGCAGTGTTTGCTCAAGGGCCACTCGGGAGAACCTTGACCTCTGCCAACCTCCTCTTGCACCGCTGCCTCGCCGGTGGGCGAGTCCTCGAATGTGACTGACAACAGGTGTCTGGTGGCCTTCCTCGATTCCTTCCATATGTCTTGGCAAACCCGGTCGTAGTCGTCCTCCTTTACGTCGGGATGAATCCAAATAAAACGCGGAAAGGGCGAGACCGCGTCCCAGGATTGCTTTGGAGTCGGTCGTGGCCTAAAAGGATCCTCTGGCGGGATCATGTTCTGTCTCTGGTTCGGATAACGGCCGTGTAACGCGCCCAGGCCCTGCGAATGGGTGGCAGCCTCCGTAGTGTTGACTTTCAAAAACAACTTTCATTTCGGTATAGGATTCCAAGGCTGCGTGATGTCACAATTTGTGTTTGCGCCGCAGTTGCAACAACAAGGCATCTCTTTTCGTTCAGTCATTCATTTCTGCTATTTTAAAGGGTCAAAGTGAACAATCTCGATATTATAATAGCAACGTTGAGATATCACGTCGTGGAAGAGCTTGAGGACGACGTCGCAGCGCAGGTTATTTAGCTACTTCTGCTGAGGTCAACTTTGATTGTTTGCCATCCGTAGTTGGTTGCCAATACAAAAGTAATAAAGATAATAGGCAGGCTGTGCTTTGACTAATGACAAATCAACTTTATTCACAAGCATTAACTACAGCCATCAGGCTTCTAACCAGCAACATTATTCTCAGTGATCACATTGATCGCACGATCACCCATCACAATGTATGCTCTATAATTATTCCTATAATATTAATTGTACATCATGTAAAGGAAAATTCTATTCTTACCCTCTATAACAATATAATTACAGTATTTACTAACTTTTATTAAGTATAAAGCTCTTAGTTTAACACTGTTACAAATCAGACCAAGGGTCTTAAGACATATCTCAAGTGTCAATGTTACTTCCTGTAAAACCACCTTCTGATTCCTGTCTGAAATGCTTGCAGTGTGAAAGAGACACACGAGACAGGACAAATACATTCTATAGTTATCTGACTAGCACAGTGATCAGCAGTTTCGGTGGCTATTACTATCTAATCGATGCCTGTCAGCAGTCTGACAGGACGACGACAGGACGGCCTTAATTAAACCACCCTTCCGATATGTTGTTTTTCTCTTAGCATAAAAGGAGAAGCCCCACAACAGAGGGGCTTCTCACTTTCAGCAGAACTGTTTGTGCTCTGTACTGACTTGAGTCTCTGTGTTCACAGAATAAACGTATACATTTGCATTTGACGAACAATTGCAGTGTCTTTTAATCTTCATGATTTCAAACAGACTCTCACCTGTTGTCCTGTTCTAATATTACACAAAGAATTTCCGTAACAATCACCACAATTTAATGTATATATCCATCGGTACTCCTTCACTTTATATTTATAATATTTAATACTTTTATTCTTACTGTCTATATTCTTTTCTGGTTCTCGAATTGCTGCTACTGTTTGACTGAAGTATATTTTTGCTACTCTTGCCCTTAGTTGTGATCCTTTTAACTATTCATATTGTGTATGCCTAACACGTAGTTGTTGTTTGCCGTGTCTTAAGGATTTCACTGCTCAGAATTACATTACATTACATAGAATTACCTTGTGTTATACTGTGCACGTGATAAATAAAACACTTTGACGTTGACTTTGAAGGTGTGAAATGTATGTGAAATGTACTGTACTTTAAGGCCAGGTAATTAGCTACACTACAGGTAATGTTGTAAGAGCAGATGGTGTTAGGGGTTTAATTGATCCAATAACTAATAAATAAATTAACAGTACAAATATTAATAATTGCATATGCAATTCAAATGACACACCTTTAGCAACCACTAGCTTTACTTTGTATACTTAACTACATTTCATTGCTACTTTTACTTAAGTAAAGATTTTGAGTACCTCTACCACTGTTGAGTAAATAGCCCATTCTTTTTAGAATGAATATTGTAAAAGTATTTGAATTTGAGCAATACAAACAATATTCAACTAGTATACCAATAAATAATAATAAAAATAATATACGACTATGCAACACAACTATACTATACTACACTAATGGTTGTGATTGTCCCAACAGGATGAGAGCCTGGTTGTTTATTCCAGGCTCAACAGGTCAGTGCCACTCTTCTGGATGTTGTTCATCTGAGTAGGGCTTCCAACACAGCCCTTCTCCAGCTCCTGGACCAGGAGCGACACCATGGGGGGGGTCACAACTGTGGAGATGCTGCTTTTCCTCTTCTGGTTGGCATGTGGGACCTCTTACCGGCTGGTGTCCGGGGCATTTGACATGCCCAAAGCACCACTGTTCACCGGCTCATCCACCGAGTGGCAGTGGCTGTGGAAGATGTCACACCACTGGTTATCAGGCTCCCAAACACAGTGGAGGAGCAGAAGGAGGTGGGAGAAGGTTTTGGGAGGCTGGCTGGGCATCCGGCTTTCCAGA
>OMOT01069086.1:0-11248 GCA_900312575.1 Acanthochaenus luetkenii | reverse complement strand
TTTTATGTAAAGGCCTTTTTATTTTCACTTATTTTATTCTATTTTGATTTATTTTGATTCACTCTATTTTATTGTATTCCTTCGTTTAGATGGTGTTCTTTTTCAATTTTTAAGTCCTTTATCTCATGTGAAGTTTTATTGACTTTTAAACTCTATTTTCCTGTTGTAAAGCACTTTGTAACTCGGTTTTTGAAAAGTGCTATATAAATTAAGTTTATAATTATTATCCTTACTTTTTGACAGAAGACCCTGGCTCACTGTGATTGGAGGGAACACTGGGAAGCAGGTCAAAGTCAGACAGCGAGACGTGTTTATAATTTAAACAGCTAATGATTAGTCTGTTTATGAATAAACGTAATTTATATAGAACTATTCGAAAACCGAGTTACAAAGTGCTTCACAACAAGAAAATAGAAGTCAATAAAACTTCATATGAGATAAAGGACTTACAAATAGAAAAAGAACACCGTCTAAAAGAAGGAATACAATACAACGGAATACAATAAAATAGAGTCCAAATAAATTAAAAGAAAAGAAAACTGAACTCTATTTTTGCTGAAATGTTTTCCAACAATGTGAATGTAAACAATGAAGCCTCACAATACTCATACTCTACAAACGTGTGTTTGAATATTACCAGCCTTTGCATCAACAGCTCAGTCAGACAAACTGTGAAAAACCAGTCCAGAATCCAGTGAAGCCGTTACACCACACAAATGTTAAATACAAAGAGCTACATTTTTGATGGGCATTGTAGTCTTTAGAAATAACAACAACAACAACAATAATAATAACAATACACTTTATATCCACAGTATATGGGCCCTAATGGAGAGCAATAATAATAAATAAATAGATTAAACAGAGACAAGCCATTTTATGGATGATATTTTTTACTTTAAATAGTAACTTTCTTCCCAACACTGTATATATATATGTGTGTGTGTGTGTGTGTCTATGTACGCCTGCCTGTATGCCTGGGTGCTTTGCAAGAGTACCATAGTTGAAGGCGTCGTCGATCAAAATAGCTCCCTTATCTATGTTTATGCTCAGTGGAAAGTGTTCAGTGGGACCCATTTTCTCAGAGGAACAATAACAACCACCGCTAACAGCATCACATCTTACTGTTCAGCTGCGATTAAATAGCTGTGATGAGACAATAAAACAGAGAGGGTTGTTCCTGTCAACACATGACTATTCCCCCCCCCCCGGAAAGGCCTCTTAGCCTGAAGCTGTGCTGGGACAAAATGGCTGGATGTCCCAAGGCTATTATAGCGTCAGGTGCGTGTGTTTGTTTAAGATGTTTTACGACCCAGCAAGATGGCAGCCAGGCAGGAAGCTGAGGGCTGCAGGTCCTCTGAATCCAGAGCAAGTCCGGATGCTCCGCAAGGTATGTGTGAACAAACCAAACACATGTGGTTTATGTGGCGGTATCAGAGTGTAATAGCATAATAGTGGGTTTCGGTGTTAATTATAGGTTCGTAACGGGACACAAAACAGCACACATCAGCGTATTCTCTTTTTTGGCAGGAAGGAACAGAGTTGAACGTTACCACCAAGCATCTTTTGTTTGATGAGATAAAAAAAGTGTTTTTGTGCGTGTAACAAATCTGTGACATTCTATATATAATAAACGAATAGTAAACTAAACATTCACGTAAAGCAAGCAGCCTTCAGATATACATTTAATGGAAATAAATCTCATATCACAATAGTAATACACTGTGAACACCAGAACACAGTTATTCAAGTTATTGTTGTTTTTCCTCTCATTAATAAGGAAGCAAAGAGCAGAGGTCTGACACAAACTAGATATAGGAGTAGCAAAAGGACTGATGACGTGTTTGGAAACGTGTTCTCGTCTTTCTATGGATGGGAAATGAATTGAAAAATGATTATACGTTTAAATTTGAGGGTATTTCTGAAGTCCGAAGCATTCGGATGAACTGAGCAGTAGTTTTAGTGGTCGTCTTGCGTCCGAATGAATTATTTTGCCTTCTGCCAAAAATCTGTTCTGTCTGTTTGCAATCCACACATTCGGGATTTGGGATAGTGATGCACTATGATAAGAAATAGAGATGTATTTCACAAAACGAGGCAATGCCGGGTTTTACGACTGGTCTGGCTCAGACTTTTATTGGCTTAATCCGCCCTGTTTTTATAACAGACACTATTTATCAGCTCCACACAAAGCCTTCACTTTTATGGCCTGTTTGTGACCTTCGCCCCTCTCACCATGAAAGCTTTCCCGCCCTGCTCCGCACACGAAGCCGTCAGGACGCACTAGAGTGTGTAAAGAACATAATCTGAGTGGCATTGATTCCTTTGTCTCCATGTATTGTTGTGAATGAGTCCTTGCCGGCTGTATCTGTATGGTTTGTACCTGCCTGTCAGTCGGCTGGTTGGCATTTGTTGTAGTGGGGCTCCATTTTCTGTTACTGATCTAACAGCCACGACTAGATTGAACCCGCTGTTGTCAAATGGACTCCCACTGACACATTGGTTGATGTTCTTAACGCAAATCCGAATCTCCCCCTTTTCCAGGAGTTTTGGAAACATGAACCGTTGCTGTGACTCAAATATGAGATACAATAGGCAAGCGGGCCTAACCTGCATGTTTAAACAGGGCGAGTTATGATCTCAATACGGTCTAGATGGGAGTGTGCGAGTGCCTTCCCTTCCTCTAACTGGAGCACCGACGGTCACTCGTCAGTTGTTCATTAACGCGTGGAGGACAGGTGGACGAGCTCGTACCAAGCAGGAGGCATATTGATCTCAGGCTTTCTACAGAGGAACAACTCGGATGAAGTCTGCTTTCGTTGTATTCAATCCACGTCTTCGTTCACCTGCCTCTAGTCCGGTCTGGGTCAAGCCTCTCGCCAATAGTTTGGGGAGTGAAGCCAGAGACACCAGTGGCTTCTGCTTACTCACCGAAGAGTCCTGCTCACTTCTGTTTTTATGGGACGTCCTCGCTGGAAACGATCTGCTCTGGAGAACGAATGTAAAAACCTTCATTCAGCCGTTCTCTCTATTTGAACATAGCTTAAAGGGTATTTTTGACATGTAGAGATTTGTGGGAAAATATCGACTTTTTGGGAGGAGACATCTCAACGATCACGATGCTCAACGCACGCAGTTTACCGTACCTGGGAGTCTTGATAGTGGCGGCGGTCGCCAATCAGATGCTGGATGACTGTCTGTCACCCAAACGTGAATACACCATGAATGTTGTGCTGCTGGAGGACAACACCTTTAAGTGGAGTCTGCTGTATGTGCAGGCGGCGGTGCTTCGAGCCATTGAAGTGGACCGGAGACTGAACAACGCATCAGGTAGAGACTGATACTCATACTGGTGAACGGCCTCGCTGGGTGAAGCTTTTCATGTCATGGGGCTGAGAAGAGTTTATAGGCCAGGTGAAACTGGAATGGTCTGGATCTCCCAGTCAAATGTGACACATATTGGTTGTTGACAGTTGGCTTTCATTGTTTCAACAATAGCTAAATGTTGGGATATTATGGTTATTACTAGAGATTCAAACCTTGCATTAAAGTGTTATCTCATCAATAGACTACTAATATAAATAGTTTCATGTTTTGGTGTCAAGCTTTTGAGCCAAAGGAGGCAAGCGTACCAAACAATCAATGCCCTATCAATGTAGCTACATAGACTCGTATGTTCATTATTCATATGTTTGTATTTAAAGATCTCAGTTGCGCTGTTGCCTCTTCTGGCTGATTGTATGCAAAAAGGTTGTCAGCATCTGCCTTACTTCCTCTGTGAGAGGTGAAATTGACCTCATGCAAATTTCTAAACCCATCCAACATGCATACACGCAGTCCTGCATGCGCTACAAAAAAAACGTTAATCTTAACAAGTCATTTAATCTTTAAATCTTATCTTTATTTCACTGCGCTTGTTTTCAAGATAAGTCACTTTATGCAATAAAATTCTTGAAACAAGTTAAGCTGTGTTGGAAAATCATCAAATCAAATCATCTAATTCTATTGGCAGATTTATTTTCACTTGAAAAATATTGTAAGTCTGGAAACAACAGTTTGAAAGAGTTTAATATCTTTTGTGGTGTGTTTAAAAAAACTTTTTAAAATTAACTTATTTTATTTGAACAGTTGATGCTATTCAAACTAATATTCTTTTAGAAGACATCTTAAACAAAGTGTCAACAGCGGCCTGATTGGATCAGACACTTTCTGATTTCCCCTCAGTGAGTTTTAATGAACGTGGTTCACTGATACGGTTGTTTGAAGCACAAGTACATCTCAGGGCTTCATTCCTTTGGTTTCCAATTTTCACAAACGTCATGTTCATTACTGTAACGTCGTGGTGTTCAAATGCAACCAAACGTCATTTAACTTTACAGGACAAATTCTACATCTGAAAAATTGGATTCAGTCATGAATAATTCAAACAAAATAATTGATTGACCCCTAATATGCAATAGAGCTCTGAATGAAAAGATAATCTATTAAATAAAATAGAACGATCTCCCACAATGAGGCTGTTTGTTCATGTTGAGTCACAAATGATGATATCGCCCTTGTTGGTTTCCTCCTGAGAGACAACATCAGCAATGACGAGGCCAACTTCAACTTGGTTTGTTCTATTAAGCAAGCAAATTATAAATGAATTCAGCCAAGACTAAAGAGCTCATCACTGAAATGAAGTCAGTAAAGGCTTGATCTGTTCAGATACACAGGAGGAGTCAGTGAATCATTCACAACACAAAATGCAGAGGGCTCAATTCAGCGTAAACTGTTGGGGAGGATAAGCGACTCGTTTCATTCCAAAATGCTATATATCCATTTTCGGATATAGGAATGTTGTTTGATGTTCATCAGTCAACAGATGACTACAGTTTATTAATATGTAAGTAAAGGTTCAGATGACTTCATATTACTAGTTCAATAATATTCTTTATTCTTTATATTTACTTTCACAGCAATCATTTTGTCAGATGCCGGCCATCTCATTCTGCACCGAAACTCTTGAAACGCACTTTATAAAATATATATATATATATATAATATAATATTCTATTGCTGTTGCTGTGTATGTATTTACATTATAGTGAACAATAAAGTCAATCTAATCTAATCTTGGTCATGCAAAGAGATTAATGGGTTCATTTTTGGTATGTATTAATAACTCTTATCTTCTTTCCATTACCCAAGGTTTAAACTTCACTTTGACGGCTAACTTCTACGGATTCAACACCACACTGTACAATCGGCAAGGCTGTGGGAGCAGCACCTGTGAGGGAGTGGCCATAATCAAGACGCTGCATGTGAGTGTGTATCCATCATCTGGCCGAATGGGCTTAACCGTGGCCACGACCAACTCAAAGCTGTGCAACGCAAGGTCAAAAGAACTGTTCATTTAATTGAGATTATAGCCTTTGTGGTCAATGCACATATCATTGAATCGCGGGCGCCGTGCTGAATATGATGGAAGGGGCTCTGTGATACGCGGAGATGCCTCTAAGACCACTTGTGCCTTTACTTACCTGCACGAGATTGAGAAACCAGAACCGGGAAACTCTCTCTTGTGTTTTAACCCTAACCGCTCTCTAGTTTCTAGCACAGTTACGTCCATTGCCCCATGACAGGACGGTTATCAAACCATACTTATCAAACCCACCCTAACACTTACAAAACAGCTATTGGCGATCTTGCATTTCTGAACCCATTTTGTTGTTTGATGGCGTATTTTTCTTATTCCCGCGGATATCTGACCAAACGTAGACGCCGCGACGTCAGGTCGAGATATGTTCAATGGTTGATTGGAGAGAAATGTAACGTGACATACAGTATAATGCTACGACAGAATAACTGTAATGAGCTGTGTTCTGCAGAGTAAAGGTGAGGTGGGATGTGTCATGCTGGGGCCTTCCTGCACGTATGCCACCTTCCAGTTGATGGAGTAAGTGTGACTCTCTTCTATATCACTTCACGATACTCACCAGTCTCAATCGACTGACGTTATTGGTTGACTTTTGACCCTCGACACCCTTTTTTATCCGCCTCAGTGAGGAAATTGGCCTGAGCCTGAGCATCCCCATCATCTCCGCCGGGAGCTTCGGCCTATCATGCGACTACAAGACCAAGCTGACCCGCCTCCTGCCTCCGGCCCGCAAGGTTGTGGCCTTCTTCCTCCACTTCATGAAAGCAACCTGCTCATTTAAGACATCTTGGGAGCGGGTCTACGTCTACAAGAAGCTCAACAACACTGCAACAGCCGAGGACTGCTTCTGGTGAGAGAACACAGGGGAGGGTCACTCCAAAGCTCTCTGTAGCTTCGTCCACCTCTCCAGTGGGTGTCATTTCTTATAGTTTTCCTTTTGACTGTATTACATTTAAATTTAAATGTTTTTTTTTTTTTTTAACGAAACTGGACTACAGTAAAATCAACTAAAGTAAAGTCAATCACAGGTACATCTGTATATAGGGATGTTCAGGACTGCAAGACAACACCCGAAACAAAACACTCAACTACATTCTGATGCAGATATACACTGAATGTACAAAATATTAGGGACACTTCCTCTGATGAGGCGAATCCCGGTAAAAGCCACTATTCGAGGCCGTGCTTTCAATATAGACGGCATCCCTCTCTCATGCACTCATTGCAGTTTGATCCCTTTGCTTTTTGCTGCAGGTACATCAACGCCTTGGAAGCTCCCTCCGCCACCTTTGCCACGTCAACCAAGAGAGAGATGCTGCGCGGTGAGGTCGAGCTGCAGGAGGCCCTCACCTCCAAAAAGAGACACAGCAACAGTGGGCATCTTTCAGAAACGGTTTTATTTCTTCATGTTTATATCTGACATTCACATTAAAGGGGCAAAACGGAATTGGAATTTAATTTTGAAATGGAAAATCAGAGAATTGAAACCCTGACCAGAAATGTTGTTTCCTGGCATGGTAATTATTGAGTCATTGGTATTGATCAGCGACGCTAACAACCGCCCACTAATATATTGTGGTCATTTTGTGCTATGGCACAGCAAATATCTTGCTGTGCTGGTAAATTCCCCCCATCTGTGGACCCACATGCCACTAGCAGCATAGCGTCTTTGTTATTCTGCCCTCTTCATTGGCATTTTCTGTTTAAACAGAGCAAAGTACTACAGGAGTGAATTGGACACTTTTTTATAATACTACTACTAATACATCCAATTTATATAGCACTTTAGTACTCAAAGATGCTTTACAGAGCAAAAACAAACAAACAGAATAAACCAATTTCATAGATAATTGTATATAAAAACTAAATAACTAAATAAAATAAGAATAAATGTAATGATAATATATTATATATAGATAATATTGTGAAACATGTATGAAAACAGTCAAACTAATTTGTGGCAGGTGTCTTAATGTAAGTGTTGCAACTCCAGCAACGACTGCTCAGTCTCTACCCGACTTATGCTATAAGATTGACCATCATGTTAAAATAATCAGTGTTGGAACAGAATTTTGTCAAATTGACATCACAGCTCACACACAGGTTAAACGGATTTCACATGCTTTCAGTTTTCATCCTGTGTGGGACGCTTGATGATATTGTCTCGATAAAGAGGAGGACAGTCATTCACCGGGACGTCTTGTTCATTCTCCTTGACATCTATAAGTAAGCCTGGTCCTGATTTCACCTTCAGTTTTTCAATGCATCGTACAAATACTGTAATGTGTCATTTGGAATGCCTTTCTCTTTCTCTAGCCCTGACTATTATGTCAACACAACATCCAGTCCCGGTATGGAGGATGTCCTGGTGGTCACTCTGCCGCAGAGAAACTATGACAATGGATCAGACTTACCACACAACGACACGGTGAGACGCTTTAAAAAAAACACATACTGCCATCAGTTTGGCTACTTCTCTGACTCTGTTTCTCTGTCTGTCTGCCTGTCTGTCTCTCTCTCTTTACCCCCCCCCCATCTCTCACCTGTGTAGATAAATGACTATGTGGCCGGGTATCATGATGGGGCTTTGCTGTTCGGCCACGTGCTGCGACAGAGGATGCTCAGTCATCAGCGCAATCAAGAATCCACTGCTTTGCCCCCGAATGACAACCCGTTTGGGAACGTCTCGTTTGAAGGTATGGCATGTTTTTATTGCATTTTTGTAACTTTATTGTTACAGAAATAGTGCAAATACCACCAGGAGTGTTGGTAAAAAGACATAAGTAATGAATTTATTGCTGTAAATTGCTGAATTCTGCATTGGTACAAACTGTTCTGATTGATTAAGCAAGTGAGAGATGGTAATCTATTATAATTTGTGATTAATAGACGTATCAATCTTACTACTTTTCACACTTTGGGAAAGAGACGCCAGCAGAAACGGTAACTCGGTTTAAAAAACGAGGCATCCATTCCTATCAGCTTTTAAAGTATGTGGACTGGGGTGAAATTAACCACTTTTGACATTTTGAGCTACTATGGCTACTACTATTTTAAACAATATTTGCTATGTATACTTAATGTTGTTGGGCATTCATGGAAATCAAAACATTTCCTGTAGCTAATACAGTTGTAGAAGTACAAAGTTAGTCTTTTGGCGCAGCTTGTCCAGGGGTAAAGGTGATACTAACCCCTTTCTACCCTACAGTACATTTGACATGCAGCGTGGTATTTTTGTGATGTCTGTGTAATATAAAATTCCACATTTTGCTGACTCAGATTTGTATTTATTAGAGCTGGTATTACCTTTTACAGTATATACAGGCTTTTACCCACTTGGAATGGTCAACCAACATGTTGCTATTTTACCAGGTGAACTTGCGTAAACCCAAGCTCTGTTTATTCTGTCACACTATCCTCATCAAATCCAGAGCAGAGAAATATTGGCCACACATCATGTTTGCAACCTTTTATGATTCATTTCACAATAAAGCCTCGTACCACTTCCAATTCAAACGAAAGGTGAAACGTCATCTTTCCATATATGGCACATTCAAAATGTCTCCTTACGTTTGTGCGTGTAAGTAAGTAAAGTTTATTTATATAGCATCTTTCAAGGGCGAGCATCGTAAAGTCACAATAAAACAATAATACAAATATGGGATGATGTGTGTGTGTGTGTGTGTGTGTGTGTGTGTGTGTGGCGTGTTGGCTGCATGCAGGTATGGGAGGGCACTATGTGCTGGATGAGCACGGGGACAGGGACGTCAACTTCTCTGTGATCTACACGTCAAAGGTCACTGGAGAGGTGAGACAACTATCCATTCAGCGATTTCAGATAGTCCAATTTTCCGCTGAACATTAACGCCTCGTCCTTCCTTTGACGGCTGAGTGTTGAGATGACCCTTTGTCTCTCTCTACTCTACGTCCCTCTCCAGTACAAAACCCTGTTTGTGTTCGACACATCCCGGAATGAAACCACGGTGATGGACGCAAGCCCTGCCCTGCCCTGGGAAGGGGGTCGTCTGCCAGATGACCTGCCGTCTAATCTCACCGGTAATACACACATAAACACTGATAGTGTAGAGATAGTGTAGATAGTGAGTGGCTAGAGGTGTATGCTGTACATCACTGCAGCCTAAAGACTGTTTCACCACACAGTCAACAAGGTTGTCCTTTAAAGTTGAAGAAGTCATATAGAATTAGAGCGTGGTGTCATGGTTTGTATGCCAGGTGATGCATGTGTGTGTGTGTGTGTGTGTGTGTGTGTTTCCAGGCCTGAATGCGCAGGATGTCATCGTGATAGTTCTGAGTGTCAGCGTGGTAGTGGTGACAGCCATCGCTCTCATCTTCTACAGGTAAACAGATAAGCATATCTTATATATTTACTGAAACCTACATCATCTCGCAGGATATTCCACTTTGTTTTGACTCGGGCAAAGTCAGTCTGCTGTTTTTAGCAAGAGATGACACAATATTTACAGAGGAGCATTTCTCTACATCCTCTCACTCCAGTTACCGATTAGTAAACGTAGTAAACAAGCAAAGCAAGAAAGTTATACCATGAATTTCCCCCGTGTATGTGTGTGCGCATGCTGTATGTATGTATGTGTGTGTGTGTGTGTGTGTTTGTGTGTGATTGTGCATTTGTCTAATGTCAGACAGAACAGGAAGGAGCGTCTCCTCCAGAAGAAGTGGTCCCACATCAACCCAGACCTGATCGGACCGCTGGACGAGAAGGAGGTCTCCCTGAAGGTAGACATGCTCTTCACTTGTTTACGCGTCTTAGATTACCAGTACTGGTTTTCACTGTGGGCTCACCAGTAAGCAGGGAGACGAGACGAGACGACGCGAAACGAGACGAGATCACATGAAATGAGACGAGATCACGTGAAATGAGACGAGATCACGTGAAATGAGACGAGATCACATGAAATGAGATTATATGAGATGAGAACATGAATTGAGATGTAATGTGACTTGAGATTAGATGAGATAAACCAAAGATACGATGAAGTCAGGGGAAGTTAGGTGTGAACCTGCTGTATTGGGCTATCAGTCATCATCATTTCTCTGTGTGTGTGTGTGTGTGTGTGTGTGTGTGTGTGTGTGTGTGTGTGTGACAGATTGATGAGGATAAGAGGAAGGACAGCACATACCACATTCACCGGGGCCGCTATGACAAAAAGGTATCACAGCGCATTACAACTTCCCACAAAGAGGATTTGGTCACAACGAGAATGAAACGAAAGACGGTTCTACGTGAAGCCTTTTCGGTCCGTGTCCGACTGTGTGCTTATCTCCATTCTCCTTATCCTTCAGCCTGTAATCTTGAAAGAGCTGAAACACGCCGACGGAAACTTCAGCGAGAACCAGAAGATTGAGCTCAACGCCGTAAGACCCCGTCTGTGTGATGCCATGTCTGCTATCGCAAAAGAGTACAGTCTGACATTGCAATGTAGCAGCTGTGTGTGGTAGATCAGATTGTGCAGCATGTTTGCAGAAAAAAACTTCCCCTTTTCCTTAAGTTCCTCTTAAACTCCACTATTTAGAAATCCCTTATCTCCCTGCCAGTGAATGAGATTCAGGGCTTTGTCTTAGTGAGAAGAGAGTGAGAAGAGTCGCCTGGGGAGGTTTAGTCTTCCATAAAGGACGTGCCCTTTTCAACGCAGCCATGTGTCACATGCGAGTGTCACACGTGTGTCGTCCTAAGCGAGACGCACGGGTGTGTTGAAGAGGACACATCCTATTTTAGGGTATATCTCATATAGACGTATTGTTTCTCTATCTCTTTGCACGTTTAACATTTCTTTACACTTCCTGTCCAAC
>OMOT01069074.1:0-11309 GCA_900312575.1 Acanthochaenus luetkenii | reverse complement strand
TGCCACGCAGCATTTCCTTGCTCAATGACACATACTTTGACATCACATGAGCGCGGGGAAGTGAACGGTGTGCCTAACGAGTGTCGGTGAGACCGCAAGGCCTTATTGGGGCGACATTCAGGAGCTGAGTGATGAAACGACGGAGGGAAGAAGCACATCAACCTCTGAACTTTGCTGTTCTTGTGAGTAAAGTCTCTTCACCTGCTGGTTGGTGGATAACGTGTCTGGTCATCCATGTTGACTTTCCAAAGATGTGTCCATACCACATGTTAGATCATGCAACATTAACATGAAGCCTTTATTTGATGAGCAGGCCTGTACAGTACTATAGACCAACATACATGTTCGGGATATTTCTGCCTATACAGAGTTGTATGATGCATAAAGCCTTTTATATCTCCCCACTATATGAGGAATACCTTTGAAGACGCATCGTAAATAGGATCTGTGGTTGACGCAGAGTCAATAGTTTGGCAAATAACTGCAGAAATAGTTTTGAAGCCCATCTTGGCAATTGTTTTTGAAAATAATTGTTACATTAAACTTCATTCACACATGATTTACTGGTATTTTCTTTTTCTTTTTTTAAATAATTCAGACAATAACCCAATTCTGTAGGTCTATTGAACCCGTGATGCATATAATTGAATTAGTTTTGAACGTCATGGTAAGGTATTTCAACATCGTGTCTCTATAGCTCTATAGCTCTATAGCTCTGGGGCGGCACGGTGGCGCAGTGGTTAGCACTGTCGCCTCACAGCAAGAAGGTCCTGGGTTCAAATCTCGCCTGGCCCTTTCTGTGTGGAGTTTGCATGTTCTCCCCGTGTTCGCGTGGGTTTCCTCCCACAGTCAAAAAGACATGCAAATATATGTGTTTGTGTGTAGTGTGGTGCATGGTGTGATGGGTGGCAGTAGCTCAGGAGGTAGAGTTCCCGCCCCGCAAATGCAAGGTTCAAGTCCAGCTCCTCTCAGGAAAAAATCTGTCGTAGTGTCCTTGAGCAAGACACCTAACCCCAAATTGCTCTCGTTGAGCAGGTTGGTACCTTGCATGGCTGCCTCCGCCAACGGTATGACATGTAAGTCGCTTTGGATAAAAGCGTCTCCTAAATGCTGTAATGTATAGCTGGTGCTCATTCAGAGACCTGAGCTAATAATGAATAGCTTTGTCTTGAATTACTTGAAGCAGCAAACATTGTGCAGAGAGTTTCAAAACGACATCTTCATAGTCCTAAAAACAATATACGGTACAATGGCGTTGTCTTATGGTTCATGTGCTCTGTACCTAATATAAACATTATTTATCAGGAATGTTGGCGTTTTTGGCATTTGGCCGAGGATACTTCATTATTCTTATTTGTCGAAAATAATGGCGAAAGAAACCCTGAGTCGGATTGTATAGACTCCATATTGTATTGAGCTGGAACAGCATTAATCATGCCGTGTCTTTCTTAGACGCAAAACAATTATACTGTACCCCTCCAAAAGTGAGTCTGAAATTAATCCTACTAAAATATAATAAATGTGCTGGCATAAGTAGTTGATTACGGCGGTAATAGAATATAACACAGCCAATTATAGGCACAATCTTTCACTTAATCAATTGTAGGCGACTCTATATTGCCATAAAACATGCGCACAAGCATATTGAACTGAGTGTAATGCGCTAATGAAGTAAAGCCATGTATATATGTGCATTGAGCAATGTATTCATTTGTATCCGCTACTTGAAGTTAAGCGTTGATTTCGCGAGTACATTCATCACAGTGTCACAAGAGCTGAAACGGAGCTCCGTTTCACTGCATATCGAGCTGTTCATTTACAATTGTGTTGCATTACCATTTCCAATTCTGCCAAAGTAAACTAGATAATCAAAGCAATTAAAAACACAATCAGCTGGGTTTCCAAGTGCCATGTGAAAACTTGGCCAGGCGGCTCTTTGGGATTCTAGACCCTCTCTCCTGATGACCCCTCAAGGTGAACTCTTGTATGGCTGCCTGTCCCATGAATACTAAACATCACTGAATTAAACATTGTCTCTAGTCTCACCACTATTTAATCAGTTGTCTTACTGGGCTGTCTGTCTGGAGTAATCCCCGAGGCTCGCCATCACACTGACTGGCATCGGAAAGACGACTGGCAAACGCTACTCTGGAAGTATTCACACTCACTCAGTCCCAGTGGCGCCTCCTCCTCTCTTCCAGTGTGCGTCTTATAGCAGCTACAGCCCCTATGAATCAAGAGAGGTTCTTGGCTATGTGCTGTGTCACCTCTTGACCGACTCTGAAGCAAAGTACTTTAACGCACAAATACCTATCGATATACAGACGGCGCTAACTTAAGTGCCCGTGTTTGTAATCAGACCAGGACGGGGATTTGGTGCTCTACTGGATGCATTTTTCAATATGCTAATGATTCTTTATTTATTTAGTTTTTTAATTAAGCCAACATATTCACAATAAGAAATGTATCAGAGCAGGCATAATGGTCTCTTCAAATCGTGCTAATAAAGTTGGTTTCATTACAATTTCAAGATAACAATCTCTGCTATCAAACCCGTGCTAAGATTTCCTATAGCTGTCATGTTATTGGCGGAACATCACTCTTCCCAGCCACTAATTCTTCCAACTTTAATTAAGTCTCTAGTGAGCCGCTTGGAAGAATCTCAAATGCTCAAATTCCAACAGATGGCACACTGTTTGCTGCACACCTTATGCCACAGGTACTCAGTTTCCCCCCAGAAGACCCGAAGACAAGGCTCTTCTCTTCATATCCTCTCCTGGGCCTCTGTGATTCCAAATTCAGCCAAACAACGCCCGAAAAGTTTGTTTTAATTAGATCTAAAAATACAACATAGAATAAATCAAAATGGCTGGCAGACAATCCCAGGGCGTGTTATTTAAGGATATACCACAGCCGTATGTGAGTCAGTGTGGATGAATGAGTTGGAAATACAGTGAGTAGTCCCGTTTCCCTCATCAATCCACAGGCCTCCGTGTGACCTGATTCATGCAGCAAAGCCGGCGCCTGGCAAAGTGGAAAGCCCTCATGCAGCAAACAGGGGAGTTGTATCTGACTAGACACATTCACCGAGACTAATGGCACGGAGATGCATCCAGGGGGATACACAAGCTCATGTTCTTTGTTCCAGATCATTTGACTCCTCCGAACGTCCACTCGGCCCCGTCACCACTGGAAGTGTGAGTGATCTGTTTAATCTCAACAAATGTGATTAGGCAAAACACATCTCCAGATAATATCCTGATTCAGCAGCGATATATATACACGAGGCGTGCATTGTGCAGCTATAATTCAAAAGTGTTATAGAAGGCTGAACTATACCCCACCTTTATCTGCTTTAAAAAGCAAATACACTGTTTTGATATATATACGAAAGTAAGAAAACTGTTTAGATATATATGAAAGTAAGAAGACCTGCAGTTGTGAATCAGCACGATCGTGATATTTGTGCCACACTGACTCTTTCTCCAAGGAAGCTGTAGTGTGGTAAACATGCGATTATATTTCCTTCCCGATTCTCTATTGGAATGAGCTGTCAATCAAAGACAAAACCATTTACACAAACAATGGCAACCTCATGCTCCTAAGGGCAACGATAACAGACTCCAGACTCAAACTTCTGGAAATGAAAAGTCGGATATTGAATTTCATCTTCTACCGTCTATTCTTTGCACCTCGTCTTTGGATGCAGAACAATGATTACGAGTCAACTCGTCCGAAATGTGTCTGCCCTGCGTGGCAGGCAATATGGATGATGACACAATATTAATACATAAAAACAAAACAAAATATAAAAGCCTCCATTGGATTTTTCCAGTTGGCTTGGTGTGATTATTGTCATTGGTAAATATACACTATTGAATCTAAGTTTGGAGGAATCGGAGTATGCGTTCCGTCACTGTTGCACTAATACCTATCAGGATCTGTAATTAAAAACATGATCCAGAGAGGGAACATTTCTTTGTCGCTTCTCGTTAGCACAAGTTAAGTCGTGGAATACACTGCATTTGCTTTGCAATCCCTCTCAATCTTTACAATCCTTTTATCCCTTTTTGTTTCCTAAAATCCAGCAAATCGCCCAGCGGATTACACAAAGCAATTTACATGCTTGGATAGTGACAACAAGTGGAGTTACTGTTATTTCCACATAAAACATTGCTCTGTTAATCCAAAAGGGAAGACCACTATTTGTGTCGGGGTTGGAGGGCTTTTCATGCGGCAACTGTGGGATGGTATGATGACAGTAGCTCGGTCCCACTTACTGTAAAAGTCAAGACTAGGAAGTAAGTGAAGGCTCATGAAGCAGCACAACGAATGTCACTATTTAACCAGCAATACCACTGCAAGGACCTTTTGTTCAGGAACGAATACGGATAACACTGCAAAATCGTAATTGTGCGGCAATTATCATATGTAAGCGTGGCAACGTTTCTTAAGATATTAATTGACCCCTACAGGATTTTGGGGACTTCTGTTTTGCTACGATAAGAGCTTATTGACGGACTCTGCCTGCAGGGTGCAGCGGGGATCGGCTTCTTGCAGTCTAGTAAGACTCGCAAGGCCTCGTCAGGGGTCACGCTGCGACTGTGACGTCGCCCGGGGTGCGGCTTCCCACGTTCCAAGGGTAAAGAGCAAATGGATTTTTCGAACTCGCTATTTACCGTTACACGTGACTGTTTCCCAATTACTAAATTAGGATGGATTCTTTGCATTATTTTCTGCCAGGCACTATTCAAGAGGGCCTGTCTCAATTTACATGGCTCAACGAAGCGCACGGCTTTTAATATTGTACGATATCGAGGGCTGACGTTTGTTTGACTTGGCCGGGCTTTTTGGCGGTAATGATTATGAAGCGAGCGCTGGGAACTGTTTCTACAAGAGGGGGAGCGAGTCGTTGTGTGAGGCAGGCAGATGGTTGGCCGGACAGTGTGTTGATAATGGCAACATTAGTCTGCTGGGAAGCAACATTATGCTCAAGGTCAATGGGAGCTGAAGGATGGAGGATCTTAATGGCTCGGGCTCTGTGTCCTGGGAAGAGATCTGTCTTTGAGGATGTGAAGATGTTCAGTCTGAGCTCAGTAATCTGCACAGGACTGTTGTACCAATACCCACATTAAAAACGTCACTTCACCCGTGTCAATGAAACAGTGATAATGAACTATAAACTGTACATACTCTTTGTTTTACTAAATTGGTAAGGTTTACTGCAAGTGTAGTATCTAGATTAGTACTGCGTGTATTGAAAAATGGTCCAATGAACACTTGCTTTACTCAACGGTAAATCAGCTGTATTTGATCATGCTCATTGCTGTGAATTCACATACTCGTTTCTTCTACTACTTATTATTATATTTTATTGCTCTATGTTTATACACACACATTCATATATATATATTTATACAGTATACAGTATATATATTGTATATTTCTAATTTAGTAATCTATATTTAAGCAAGCAGTCGTGGCTGCTAGTAACATCTGTATGTAACAAAGTAAATGCAATAACAACTTTAACTTAATCCCTAAATACTGTATATACTGTACATATTAGTAATCCATACTCCCCCATATTTCCCATCAATACAGTCTACATAATGTGTTTTGATTGACACCAGTATGGGTTTATAGAGACCCACAACTGTTTACAATATATTTTATTGCTTTACTGTTCCGTGGTTAACCTCCCGAGTTTCCTTACCCAGGCTACTTCACCAGTTTGTTCAAACTGGGCAGCACGGTGGCTCAGTGGTTAGCACTGTCGCCTCATAGCAAGAAGGTCATGGGTTCGAATCTCCGCCCCGGTCCTTTCTGTCTGGAGTTTGCATGTTCTCCCCGTGTTTGCGTGGGTTTCCTCTGCGCTCCGGTTCCTCCCAAAGTCCAAAGAAATGCATTTGTGTGTAGTATAGTATATGTTGTAGTTAATATATGATGATGTATATGTACTATGATGTAGTCTGTATATTATAGTATGTAAGTCGCTTTGGATAAAGGCGCCTGCTGTAATGTAATGATCAAACGAGGGCTACAGCAGCCTGCTGTGTTGACATCTGTGGCTAGTTTCATGAAGCCACTTCAAGCATATCGAATTAAACTCCAGTGAGATGGGGGAGGAATTTGGGGAGAATCAAGTCTTCTTTTTGTCCCCCTATATTAATGAACAAGTCATGTGAGGAGCTGAGAGCCTTGGGCAATCCTCCCGAGGAACTTCATGGCTTTTTAACCCTTCTACAAGTGAGACACTTTGCATTATTAATACTAAAGGATGAGTAATACGCAACAGTTGCATGGAATGATAATTACAGCTTTTGGTCATAGTGCTGTCTATCAATATATGGTCCCTTGTATGTACGTGGACTGATATTGTGACTATGGGTGCAATATATAATAGTGCTGTAATACACTATTAGAAAGCTCATGAGTGTATCTGACAGTAATAAATCCAGTCACGACAAAATGGCATTTTTCAAGTTGTTCATATTTTAATCCGCACTTTGTCATTTTCTTCTTCTTCTCTTCTTTTTATTTTTTATTTTTTACAGTGGCATAGTTGAAAAATGAATATTCAATACTGGGGAAAAAGCAAACCTCACACATCCCCCCATAAAAAGCAACTCAATTACAGCGATTCAAACTTTATACAAAATGAGTTATTTATAGTATCATACTGAACTAACAAAATAACATGTATGAGCATTGGCAATGTGGTTTGATGTGTTTGATACAGTGACTATATACACAGAGGGGATGTCTGATTCACCAATGCCTCAACATGTCATTAGTACTGTTTGCAGCAAACTCAAAGGCCATAACGGTGATTGTTGTATTGTTTTTGTGACAGAAGTTATATAATGTACTTAAGAAATGGAAAAGGTAATGTTGAAGGTAATGTCAGACAACTACTTTAGTAATAACAGCAATATCAATAAATATAGTATAATATAATTAATGTCAATCATAATAATAAATACTTTGACCAGCATTTTTACATTTTTTGTAATTCATTAGAATCCCTGTTGGAATAAGTCTTCAAACGTGTGAAAACAATCTCATCAACGTGACAGGGACGGATATGATCTGAAATTAAAAGCTATAACCAGTGTTCTTCCTTTTACCAAAATTGAATACTTACACATTATATACATGCCTTGCGGCAAAACAATCTCTTGTTTGCCTTAGATAAATGGGGGGGGGGAGTAACACTTGAGGGATACTTTGAATAGATGTACTGTATAGGCTAATATACAAATTTGTATGTCAGGGATCCCAAGATTCCACAATATTGTTCACCAATCATCACGTTAGCAAAGTAATTTACAGCAATATCAACACACTGAGCATAGTTATTCATTAATGTAACATAAATAATGAACCCGCACAAGGTTCCACTCATTCAGTTTGGATCTTCCATTCTTACATCAAATAATAATAGCTGACCAAAAGTTCCTCATCCGTGACGATAACTGCAAGTTTTTTTGAAATATTTTTTCAAATCTTCATCACGTCTCTGAAACCATTTCTCCATCTAGACTCATATTGAATCCTGAGACAATAAACAAATGGTGTTTTTTTCCCTCTGTGTTAGTCCTCAGACTTTGTGCTTTAATTTTCTAACTTGTTCTCTTTTTGTTACAAATCAATAACGTGAGTGAAAACGGAATTAAAATCAATGCGAGAATATACAGACAATGCTGAGAGTAGATATCATCTAGGGACAATCGCAAAGATTGTGCTTCTACTTCTCGTTTTGTCAAAGTGTCTCGTCTGCTTCATGAATTCTTTAAACATATACAGTATGGCTGTGGTTGGGTAAACCTCGGGTAACATCCAAGACCCCTTTTTCATTCCTAAAAAGATCCCTCAGATGTTAACATTTGACACATGGATGCATTTAACATATTCTTCTCTTAAAGGAAAACCGTTTGCACAGCCAACTTGAGATGTGTTTTCGCATCCTGATGAACAAATCTGCAAAAAGGTATAAAGCAGGTACGGTGAGGAGAATAGAGAAAATAAAACATCTGTGATAAGTGGAAGAAACGCAGAAAAATGTACAGCATTTAGGCACCGTAAAGCTAAAATGGACACGGAGCCTTGGATAAAATCCCCAAATAGCACATGGTTTTACATTGATTACAAAAGGAGAAGGCAATATTGTCTGCAAATGCTTCGAAGACAAGCATGTCCTATAGTGTGAGCTTTCTGGAGAAGACAAACGAATAAGAAATAGATCATGTACCGACGCCGAGTGAGCTTATAGATTTGCATGTCTTGCTGTCAAAAGTTGTGTCATGAGAGAAAGGAAAGGAACAACAGAGGTCTAAATGAAGTACTCTTTCTTTTCCTCTGCATGCACATGGTTCCCCTCTGCGTTGATGATGGCTGTGTCTGCGTCGGGGGCATCCTCCGCTCCTTTGGCCTCGTGTGTTAAATATGTCCCTAGACAAATAGAGTCAAAGCACGCACACGCACACGCACACACACATGAGCAAAGCGTTAACCCACCTTCTGACAATTGCCAGAAATACAGAAATGGACTCCCAAGCAAGACAACCGTTATTCAACGGGACATAAACAGGCGACGTGACCTTTTCTTACCTTTATGTCTGGCCAGATATCGTCCAATAACTATTATCAAACACAAGGTGATGAAGACCACCACTGCAACAACACCTCCGATTACGGCGTGGTCAGGTCCGTGTTGTGCTAAAGCATTGGGATCTGGATGAAGAGAGAGAGAGAGAGAGAGAGCGAGAGAGAGAGAGAGAGAGAGAGAGAGAGAGAGAAAGGGGGGGAAAAGTACAAATAATATTACCACCTGCTAGATTGTCTGCCACCGTCTCATGCAGCTGTAGACATTTACTAAAGAGCAGTGAAGTGTTTTACTCCTGTAATTATCATGAAGAAAATAAATACAACTTTTATATACTGTACTTGTGAACGAGGCATAACACGCCCAAATGAGTTTCTGCCACATATAGAAGCGAACTGACACCCCCTGTTCTGAACTAATTTAATTGGGTTACACGGGAAAGTAGAATTAATTGTAGGAAATATGACAAATCTCTACACGGTTCAAAATCACGGGAATAGAAACGGCAACGTTCCATAGTCAAGCCACGAGAAACCTGCAGTGTGCCGGTGACGCTCCTTAGCCACTACAAACACGATGGTTTTGTGTTTTCGTCCTTGCCCGCTGTCACATTCCGCATCGTCTTCAAACGAGTATTATTCAACACGAGGCGTCCTCAGGGCAGAGAGCGCGCGGAGGGTTTCCCAGCCCGGAGCACGCCTTTGTGTCCGTCCTGCAATAAACTGCAAGTGGCTGTGTCTTTACTGTGCACCTCATGCGCTCTCATTATCTCAAACTGATGAATGGCTATGGCTTGTCCTCAGTTTTGCAAAGTGACCCTGGGAAATGACTGTGGTGACGTTCCTACAAACCTTGTTTCGCTCCCCTGTAAACAGAGGGCCATTTACGACCCTTATTTTCAGCAACTGAAAAAGTGTGACACATTATTATTTGTTGTTGTAAAGATGAAGTTGTGGAACATGCAGCTCGTTTAAGTCCATGCAGAATAGAACCGCCATGGTTTGTTGTGTCAGGGGGCTTAAAGGCAGGCACTCCAACTTTTTAATTTAACTGTTCTGGTACAACAGTTGAATTAACGGAATCTTAAAGTAGAATGTCCATGGATATAATGATCTGTAAAGGTCAACAAGGGGCATAAGCAATGTTCCTGTCACACACAGTCGTGGCACAGTCGTGGCACAGTCGTGGCACAGTGCCCACGGGAACGAGAAGTGCTCCATTTATCTTGTCATTTATGGCTTAAAGTGGGAATAAATGACCATTTAAATATTTATAGTTGTCCATCCAAATGTTAAATTCATCATATAGTCTTGTGCCAATACTGGCTCAAATCACAGGCGTTACAGTGTAGACTTACAAACAGGCAAAATTCAGACAATACATATAAGTTTCACCAGATGTATATAGGAATATTGGTAACACAAATTCAGAATATCAGTCTTTAGAAAAAAAACACGCTACATAACCAAAACACACATGTACACAAACATAGGAAAACTCCACGCATCAATGATTCTCCGTTAGCCTTAATTAGTCTAATTTGGTGCTCGGCCACATCAATAAGACATGAATGGAAATCCTGTTACATCCAAATTCCCACGTCCATGATACTGATCCAGAATATTTGATAGCTCATGAGAAAATGTACAATATGTACAATATATACAAGGACAGCATACCAAACGAAAACAGCTGCAAAGGAACTATAACTATACCGGAGAACTATACAGTCAGAACTATGTAAGATAAACAGTTTCCACGAAGAATTTCTGATGTGATCACATGATATGAAATTAAATATTTACACATTGGCATAGATAGAGACATCTATGTCACTGTGCAGAAACAAACCGCTCCAGAAACATATTGTGTGATAACTTAAGCAGCGTGTGACACGGCTGGAGAGAAAGAAAGTGTCTGACGTCAGCAGAGTGAGCATCCATGCATGGTGATGGTTTGGCGCATGCTGGGTGGAGGCCATGATGTGTCCTGATCCAGATCCAGATCCAGATCCAGCATCACACACTGTAAATCTGGCTTGCAAATGATTATCTACGAACTGGCAGTGGGATATTTACCTGTTGTGGGGCCTGGTAAGTCTTTGGCTGTTGCCATGGTTGCAGACAGAGACAGCAGTAAGGGAAGACGAGGGGAACAACACCGTGATAAAAAGGTGACCACAGAACGTTCAAAAGGAACAGGAGAAATTAGCACGGTCTCGTTTGAGCTTTTACTTCCAACTGCATGCAAAACAGCGACCCAGAAGCTAAATGCTTAACTTGGCGAGGACGGTCACCAGAGACGTTCGGGGCCACTGGGCAGCACGAGATACACCGCAACATCATTTTGCCCTTAGTCTCTCTTGCCTGAACAAATTGCGTTTATCTCTGGAAAAAGACATTTCCAGTGAGTGATTTGTTCAAATAAATATTACGCAAACATAATAGCACGTTTTTCTTATTGCTACTGTAATACCAGAAACCGCTCAGCATAAGTACAATAGCCTAAACGCAATCGTCATTCCCATTATTCTTGTGTTTCTGCAAAGACGATCATTTGTGCAATGGTTTGCACGCAGCGTGGTTCGCCGAACTCATCGTCACTTCCTCTTTCCACCTCAGGGTCAACTCCCTACGGTAAAAAACCAATCAGAAACAACAACAAAAATGCTGGTAATGCAACAGTGCTGCATATAAAAAAC
>OMOT01069068.1:2267-16291 GCA_900312575.1 Acanthochaenus luetkenii | reverse complement strand
GTACAGCAAAATTGGTCTGAAAAAATTACGGCTAAACCGCCGCCTCTTTTATTCTGTCTGATTGATTGAATAGACCCGTAGTTTGGGGGGCATGATTCAACAAGGGTTGCAGAGCCGTCGCTCTTCAGCCAAGTCTTCTGCAATTTCTTCTCGGAAATAAAATCATTAATTAAAAAGCTCTTATTAGTAAGTGATCTAATATTAAAAAGTGCCATATTAATGTTCGTATTAGAGTGTGTGCTATTATTGGGACAGTTAAAAAGTGGGATTTTAATCAGATTATCGACATTCAGTCCCCTCTGTAGTCTCTGCCCACATTTTCTACGTGTGGTAATCATGGAGGGAATAATATCAGGTTCAAGTTTATTACGCACGATAGAAGAGGCCTGTTCCCTAATTAGATGGTGTTTTTGACAAGAATTCGGCATTGCTATATATTTGGAATCCGAAAATTCCTGTGTAGGTACTGTATGTCAGTAGCTACTTAAGCCAAGACTATGTTCTAGATTTTTTGCAATAAGGGCGGACCCTAGATAAGATAGTGCTGTTACTTGACTGGCGTATGTATACTGTCTTCTCTATCCGTGGCATTGGTGCTGTCAGGCTCCAGTGTGTCAGACTAGAGTCAAATATCCCCAGAAGGCTTGTTGTTTCTGGATCATGCTATGACATTTGATATGCTGCATTGTTGTTGGTAGAATCACTTCTTCCGTCCAGTATTCCTTATCAGGCTGTGTGGGCAGAGGCATACAGGTCTTGATGTAATACCTGTTAGGGTTCTGCCCATTAATCTGGATATCGTTGTATTGGCTTTCCTGGTTTGCTTCCTCTGTAAAATAGCAGCTCTTCCGTTGTGATTAGAGCCGCTTCAACCATACCCCCTCAAGGGGTGTTTGGGTTCCCCCTAGAAGACCAGGTAGTTAGGGTATAGTTGTCTTTTTTTGGGCTTGTAGTTTGATTTAAGGGTCCTAACCGTTCTTCCACAGCTCTTTCTTGATCCGTGAGGTTCCAGTGCCGGAGTAGAACGGTAAGGTTGTCCCTTTCCATGTACTCTCCCCATTTGCTGAGTTTGGGGATGGAAATCATTCTTCTTTCTGCCATCGAACAGGTTCGGTTAAACCGTCCCGTGTTCCCATGACCAATCCGGTAGTGCTCATCTTCCCACATCTCATCCCAATAGTAGTGTAGGATAGCCGTGACTATGATGGTCCCGACTAACCCCACCACTGCTTTACGCCTGGTCCAATTCATCACATTGCTTGTTTTTTGTAGTTGTTTAGTCATTGTCTCTTTATCACCACCATACAGTCTTCTAGTTTTTTTCCTCTAATTCTATGTCTCCATCTGTCTTTTATCTGTGTATGGACTTGTGCACCTCTACCTCCCGTCTTGCTACCTCTTGATTGGACCAATGCCTTTCTCTATATATTGCTTTCATCATTTGCCAGTCTACCGGCGCTTCTAGCGTAGCTACTTGTACTTGGTGATTCAGCACATGGAGTATCAGCATGCCGCTCATCCACCCCCTGATTTCTTTGATGTTGGTCCCATATATATATATTTTAAGTTGGGTCGATGTAGTAGTAGGTTTGTATTGGATGGACTATGTTAGGGGTCCTGTAAGATACTTTGAATCTTTGCGGGATAGTGGTGATGAATAGAGGGTATATTGCCCATATCCTCCATGCCTCCATCGGTGCTCTGGATTTTGGGCGTGGCTCCAGGCCAGTTAGTGCGTTATGTTGAGCCGTCGAAAGGGATTCCATTCCCCTCTCGTGACTTTTTTTTGTGTCGGTTTCGGGGTGTCCTTTGGTGGTTCCTCCTCCGGGGTGTCCTCTGGTGGTTTCTCCTCCGGTGCTTGCAGCACCTGCAGACCCAAAGAATACACTCCGTTATAGGGCACCACTATGGCACTGATTTTAACTTCGACTGTGTGGATTTGGTCAGGGAATGTTGGAGTCAGGGCTCTATGCGTTAAAGTCCTTGGGACCCGAGGTACCATATCCCGGGTTTCCAGTTCTGGTGTGATCATGTGTGATCAAGTTTTTTCTCTCTGACTTCTGCTGATCCAGGCCCCCATGCGTCAAGGCGGGTCATGTAGTAGTGGAGGTTATTATGGCAACGACCTATTTCAGCCGGTACTTCTACCTCCACCTTGGTCCAGGGAATGTGGGCATTTTGTATTATGTCTCAGGCCAATTTTCCCCAATTGCTCAGTTCCCATGGCCCCATCCTTCCTCCTTCTCGGGCCATTCTACGGTGAACTTCAGCTAGATGGCTTAACCCATCCATTTCATCCAGGTCTTGTCTTGGGTCTTGTCGGAACACCTTAGTCTGATTCATGGGCACCGTTGTGCCGTAGTCCAGGGCTTTGTGGGGCCATCCGGCCTCCAGTGTTTCTAACCATCCAGGAGACTGTGGTAGGCTTGTTGCCGCAGGGATTTCCTTCAGAGGTGCCTCCTCTGGTGGCCCCTGCTTCCCAAGGACCTAAATCCTCGAATGGGTTGTTCAACTTGAATATTGGGTTAACACATTTTCTCACTTGCCAACCCTCTGCTTCACTGACATGTTTTACTTGGTGGTTCATCATTTTTAGGGTGCATATGCCACAGTACTGGACCCTCAGTCCGGTCCAGCAGCACTGACATATCAGGGGTCCTTGGGTTTCCGTCCCCAAGTCCCACTGGGTGATGATCTTGAGTCTGGGTAAACGGTAGATGCGACATTTGAAACAAATCAATGCATCCATTACCTTGACTGGGTTGGGGGCTTCTTCATCCAAGTCCTTCTACCCGATGGCCATTCCGTCCTGCATTGTATTGTCCACACACACAGCACAGGTTTTCAGGGCCCTTCTGACATGTTTTTCTGTTATCCAGAGACCTAATCACTCCAGCCCTTTACGTGTGGGTAATATTCCAGCATGCCCCACATCTTCGTGTACGGCCCTGATTACCTCCTCCACGCTCTCTTCGGGTACAATCTTGCCTTTCTGGGAGTTGTCCCAGTTCTCTGTTCCTGTTAGTATGACCCTCCGTGCTTGCACGTATCGGTCGACCTCTGAATTTCCCCTCTGGTGCATCACTTCCAAGTCAACACACATCTTCATTTCTGCGATCTTCCATAGATCATTGTGGGATACTGTCTTTCTATTGGCTCCTTCGAACCCATTTTCGAGCCAGATGTCCAGGTCTTCTTTCAGGGCCTGTGCACAATAATAACTGTCCGTTATTAATCTGGCTCTTTTCATCTTGCGCTTTTCGAGTTCCAGGAGACCTTCGAGGACTGCTGTTACCTCTCCAGTCTGTGCTGTTCCTGGAACCCGACCACGGTGTCTGTGTTCTTCTTTTCCTGACTTCTTGAGGATGAATCCCCAGTAAGCCATGGTGTCTTGGCCTTTCATTGAGCCATCGGTGTAAAGCTCCCATTCTGTTGTTGTTATTACTGGAGCTTTTTGCTTTACTTTGGATGTTGCCACAGGACCAGCCGGTCCTATGTCCAGACGTGGGTCGCTTAGGATGTCTTCCCATCTGGCCCACCGAACATAAGTGAATTTGGTGCTTTCCACCGTCTCTTTTTTAAGGTATTTGTGTACCCTCCTCTGGGTGATTACTCTGAGGTCCTGTCCCTGGGCTAGCTCTTGTAGTGCTCCCCAGTATCTTGCAAGCACTGCCAACTCTCTTTCTTCACTCATGTACTTGCGTTCTACTGAAGTCAAGACGTAGCTCCACAGAGCCACTAGACCGCCTCCTTCGTTACTCACTGCTTCTACTGCATCATCCTGCTCGCAGTATATGGTAACCTCCAGGCGACAATTAATTTGTCTTGGTTCCAGTGTTACAGCCTCAAAGATGGCTTTGATCCACCAGAGCCATGTCAGCTGCCGACCAGGTCAATGTTTTGGACTTTTTTGTTGATGTTTTGTCTCATCAGGTATTTTTGTCGGGTGTGCTTTGAGTATCTGTGTCTTCGTCTGATATCTTTTTGAGCTCCTTGTACAGGGGCCTCGACAGTTTCTGGTATCCCTTGACATGGTCTCTCACGTAGTTGCATAGGCCCAGTATGGATTGGAACTCATGCTCTGATGTTGGAGGCTTGATTTTAGTGATTTTGTCCCGAAAACCTTGTGATAAGCCTAGTTCTGAGGAGACACTGAAACCCAGATAGATGACTTCCAGTTTAGCCAGTTGACACTTGCTTAGGTTTAGCTTTAGGCCACTGTTGTTTAGCCAGTCCAGTACCTGCTTCAGTCGGTTCAGATGTTCGTCTTCATCGTCATCCGCAAAGTATACATCATCTATGTATACTGTGGTTCCCAATCCATCAAGGATCTTCATGACCGTTTCTTGGAAGACGTTCGGGCTGTTCTTATAACCCTGAGGCAGTCTGGTCCACACATAGGATCGACCCTTGTGTGTGAAAGTTCTTTTCATCTGTGAGGCTGCAGCAAGAGGCAATGACCAGAACCCGTTGGTTAGGTCGATGCAGGGTCGATGTGGGTTGATCAGGCTGGTCCGATTAGCCACTGCTCTTCGGTTGAGAGCCTTGAAATTAATCACGGCCGCCAGCCTCCTCCACTGACTTCTGACTTTTTCACTCCCTGTTGGTTATCGGATTCGGTTCTACCCGAATCACCCCCTGTGTCTGTAGCTCTTTGACGATAAGATCCATCTCCTCGATAGCTTCAGGGTTTATTGAGTATTGACATACCGGTGGATGCACACCTCCGACAATTGTGTGTGCATATTCCGGGCCCAATTTCCCACAGTCATTCTTGAAGCGGCCACTGAGGCCGAGTTCAAGAGTTGTCTTAGCCTGTTTTTTCCTTTGTTAGAGAGGTCACTCTCTTGCACTCTCTGATCAGTTACTTCTTTGTACCAGTTGACTTTAATTGGTTGGTTTCGCCGCTGTTTTAGCTTCTCCTCGAGACTGAGTGTGGTGTCTAGGTCTCTTAAGGCTACTAAATTGTGCGGGCCTAGTAACCAAATTTGGTCCCTCCAAATGGTGTATGGTTGGTTGACTTTTTGTCCATTCACTACTTCTACTTCTAATGTGCCTAGGGTCATGGAGAGATCGGCTCCAGTATCCAGTAGGTATGGCACCCCCTGGATTTTGGTGTATATCTGGTCGTCTTTCCAATAGGCACTTTCTAATATGACCCGTCGTTGCTTTAGGTCTAGAAGTCAGTCTTTTTTGCCCTCTGAGCCCTTTTTCCTGGACTCAATGAGCTTGGTTTTTTCTTCTCATGTCAGTTTAGCAAAGTCTTCTGGTGACAGGAAAGTTCCTGGGCCTTTGTTACTTGTGGCTGTTGGTCATGTGTTTGGTCCAGCCAAAGGCCGGTTGTCTCTTCTGGGGAAGGAGTTACCCAGAGGGGGCCCGTTGTCCCTTCTCTGGTAACTGTTGCCTTCATATGGTTGTTTTTCTTTAGCTTGTCTTGTTTTGACGTGTTTGTATGCAACCACAGCTTTCTTGATGTCGTCTCATGTGGCTGTGCTGTGGTGCATTTCTGTGAATCTTTGTCCTTCATGGCTACCTTCCGTTAGGGAGATTAGGACTTTTATTTGCCGGGCGAAGGGGATGGAGGACTCCATACCAGCCCACAGAGTCGGTAAGCCCTCTCATTCCTTCATACGCCGTCTGGCTCTTTGAATGTTAGCATCTTCATCTCCCATGGAAATTACTTCGAAGAATTGGTCAGCGGTCTGGTCTTTGGGCACTGTTATTTGCATTGTTTTTGCAATCCACATTCTTTTTGTATATTCTGATGGTTCTCTATGCTGTACTAAATGCCAAGTGTCACAAAGATAGTCTCTGCCAGCTTCCCCCACTTTCGGACTTCTTATGATGGCAGTCAGAGTCTTTAATTCTTCTATGGCCAATGCGTCTCCTACGAGCCCTATCTTGGGCTGTCTTTGGGGGGAGATGGATGTCGATTCAGTCCCGTTGTTTTTTCCTTTTAAGATGGTTGGTGCTTCTTCAACAGCCGAGGGTGGAGACTCATTGTCTAATGGCTCGAGTCTTGATTTTGACACTCTTTTTCGGCCGGCAGCCCCGTGGCTCCTGTTCTTCAGAGGGAACCCAGTCATCTATCTCAGTCTTTTTTCTCAGCCTCTCCCACCTCTTTGACTGCCTCTGGTTTGATTCTTTTTAGGAGAAAGTCATGGGCTATTTGCAGATAATTCTCTCTGAAGTTCTCTGTCAGTCTGGTTGCTTTTAGTAGCTGGGCGTAGGGAGGCATGTTAGCTATGTTGCAATAGTCTCCGTGTGTGTACTGGTCCTTCCCCGCTAATGGTTCATCCATTATGGGAGTCCAGTTGGATGGTGTGTCAACCAGTGTCCGTTGCTCGCTTTCAATGGGCCCCATTCCAGATTGCGTGCCATTTTTTCTGAACTTTAGATTTTTCTTGCCTACCTTTCGGTAGGTTGTGGTTCTGAGAGTTTGTGGAGCCTCATCCTCTCTGAACAATTCGGCTTCTTCGTCTTCCTCTTCTCCCTCCTGCCCCTCTACCTGATCTTGATTCAGGGCATTGTCCTCCGGAGACGGGTTGGCGGGTGAGCTTCCCACCGACCCGGCAGGTTCGAAGCTGCCTCGGAGGAGGCCCTGGGCTGTGGAGGGTTTTGTGGCAGGGGTAGAGCCCCAGTGTCTCTCAGGTTTTTCTGTGCTTTACCCAGGCGAGACCCATTAAGGGTCCAACCGTCCCTGGATGTTTCCCCGAGGTCTGGGAGTACTGGTGTAGTCTGGTTGTTGGTATGAGGCTTGAGCCACATACTTGTCTTCCTCCACATGTTTCAGTGGGGTTATCTTGGCTGGCATGATGAGCTTTGGATCCAAAGAGACCGGTCGGTCCCCCTCTTGCCCTCCTTGCATCTGAGGGTCATATACCAGATTCACCTCTCTTAGGCTTGTCCATGCATAGTTATCTTGATCCCATTTTTGCAGAGCATGTAGCACTCCTCTCTCTGTCTTCCTCCATGTGTTAATGGGGCCCTGAACCATGCCAGGATCAGGGTTACTGAGTCTGCCTTCAGCTTGCTGGCTATACGCATGGCATTCGCTGTTACTACCTCGACTACCTGAGGGTTGTTGTTATAGCTGGGACTGGACACATACCGCATGCTTGGCCAGGGGGGATCCCATTAGCTCCAACACCGCAGTATTATACCAGGATAATCCTCCATTGTCGTTCATCCACTGCTGTTTTGCGTGTTCATGATGGTAGCCCATCATGGCTCTCATTTTCTCCACTTCTGATCTCTTGGTTTATAGCTGCTGGTCAGACACAATTATTATCATGTCTGCTTTCACGTTGGTATAATCCCCAAAGATTTGGGAGATTTTGAGGCCACTGGGGAGTTTCATAGAGCGCATTGGAGCCTTCTTCTGTATCTCCTGTCTAGGCCTTGTTCTGAAAGGGGTAAACTCGACGTCTGCCAGTGAGCCGTCCATGTTGTCTTTATCTAGCGGTTGGTATGATTGTCTGATTCCCTGGGCTATGGTGCTCTTTCCCAGGAGGAAATATGAAGCGGGTAAATCACAGTACTTGCGGTCTAGCATCTCCTTATGCGCATATATTTTTGGAGATGTGCATGTAAGCTATGGCGGCAGCCTCTGCTGGCACCGCAGACACCTACAGCATAGCTACAGTGACACTGACAGAAGTATATACCAGCCTTTATCATGGAGCCTACTATCACTCAACGTAGTGTATGCTTAAGTATCAGCATGTAGCACCAGAGCTGATGATCTAACGGGGACACATGGATGATTTTGGTGTCCATGTTCTCATTACTTAAACAGCTAGTTGACCAATGTGACAAGCTACAAAAAATGCAAGTCCACTTGGAGAACTTCTGTCTGCTAACCGTCCAATATGTACAACAATCTTAGTCCACTGAAAGGTGTTGGTGCTGATGATTACAGCCTAAACTTTTATCCAAAACTCATCAAATAATAACTCCTGCCCATTTTATTGCGACTTCCCTTACGATAAAGTGCTCGAGGACCAGGGTGGACAATGGACAAGGAGGGATATTTTGAGGAGGCGTTTGTGGCAGGCAGATATATTCATGGTGCCGAAGGAACTGATCAGCCAGTTGAAGTCTTCTATGCGGCCAGGCTAAAGGTCCCAGGGCTAGGAATGAGCAGGGAAAGGCTTTATCACTTTGCACGGTATATGCAGGTTTCAGAGACACATTTTTAATGCTACCTGGAATTGAATTTAAGATTCAACAATGAAAATAAAGAGACAAAAAGTTTGCAAAAAAAAGAGACATTGATGAACATGAAACTACGAAGGAGCAGTATAAGAAAAATTACACATAGAAATTAAATATTCAGAGACATCATGTACAACTGTTTTTATTAAAGCAGATGATATGAAAATGAAACCGGTTTGTCATATTGTATTAGCCCTGTTCTGGATTAATCTTTATTAAACATGACTTTTCCAGACTTCTTAAGGGGCGTGGAAACCCTTTCACTTTGATATACGACAGCATATAGTGTCATTCTCAATGAAAAGCACAGATCAAATGTTAAACAAAATACTGTTTAATTGAAAATATTAATTGCTTAGGCATGAAAACATGGCAACACAATGAATGCGGAGAATATATATACAACATTTTAAAAAACTATAAATAAAATCTTATTTACACATGCAACAACAAGGTCGAAATAAAGCTTTTTTTTTAGTAGGCAAGTTATTTTGATAAAGGCTAGGTTAACAATGATTGATGATATACATATAATTCTTCAATCTCATCAAACAACTCACCAACTGCGCTACAGTTCATCGATAACATTTGCATTTCTGAGGGGTTTTGAACAGTAAATGGTGTGCAGACAGAACAGCCTCAAGCAGATTCAACATGACATCCTAGGAGTGTCAGCTTCAAGTCTATTCTCACATGGAGTGCCACTTTCATGGTCAAGGTATTACACTGAATACACTGTATATATTACAAAGTTCAAACAGTACCATTGCGATCAAGCGAAAACAACGTGATATTCTCTACATAGATCAAAAGAGGTCTAGTGATACAAAAATTATGCTTTGTGTTTAAATGCTTTTCCCATATCCAATAATTTAGAAGCTGTAGGTTCACACTATTTCCCCAAATGCAATTCTGGTCTGGGTATGTTCACTGGTGGGAAATCTTCTTTGCACACAGGAAATGAATCAAAACTTAAAGGAGCATTCCAGCATGATACATTGTTTGGTCATTCCCTGTATTCCCTTAACTGTTTCACATCACTATAGATTGTTTTCCAGTGTTTTTATCATCTTATCATTTTCCCCATTAGTTTAGTCATTATTTCAAAGTAAACATTTTAAAACAGCATCTATATATTACGAGTTTCTTCCAGTAAAGAAGGCAGCAAATTAAAACTGTAATTGTGTCAAATCTAGCTTTCATTTCGATGTCAATTTACAGACTATAGCTGGTAGAAGCGTCTTGCTTTGGCTTGTGTGTTGGCTTGACAGGGTTGTGATTGACAGGTGGGTCTGAATGTGACCGCAGAGAACGTTGGCTATTGGTTGAAAGATATATTTTGGAAAGGAAAAAACTGAAATCTGAGTTGTGGAGAACGGGAAACTTAAGCCATTTCTTTCTTGTTTACAAGCAGAAAGCAGAAGTACGACCCTCTGTCTCATCTCGGCTGTTCCCGAATGCACGCATTAATTAATAAAACAGCCACAGTGAACGGAACTTCTTTCAAAATGTATGTTTATAGCCACATATTTGTGTTCTGCTGCAACTTTGCAAAACGTGATTGCTTCTCATTCTCACAGTGATGGATTAGCTTTACCTACAGAAGTAGAGTTAAAAAAAAAAAATATTATGCTATTTGGAATTGAATGGAAGCCAATGAGCCTGAGAGGTATGGTAAAACTTACTAAAGAATATTGTTAATTGTGGTACATGCATGTAAAGACAGTCAGATTTAACAGTAAATGAATGGAAAATGAGTGAAAAATCCAATCTTGCTGGAATTGACCTTTAAAAATGAAGCGCAGTGTCTTATTAACAGCAGTCCAATGCTGGACTCACCAATAATGGCTGAACCTTCACATGTGCGACATGAAGCCCTGCAATACAACTTCATATTCACATTCATCAGCATGAGCACATACCACACAATCAATCACTAGTCTCCAACCTTGCTTGTGTAGCTACATATTCATACACCACAATTTGCCAAGAAGTCTGCGAAGCACAAAACTAAACGGTTGCCAGTAGTTGGACACAGAGTCAAAAAATAAACTATCCCACCTGTTATTGGAGGTCACTGTAGAATCAACATACAGCTTAATAAAAGACTGAGGACACACTTAACCACGGCACGAGTCCACCTCAGGAAAGTACAAAAGAGCGACCGCAGGGTCAAAGCTTGGCTACATAGAGCTCACATTAAAAGCTCACCCTTAAGACACTCCACTTATGCTGTGTTCATGTCATATTGGATTTACCGTAAATATGACTGGGAAAAAACATTCACGTCAGCCTTCTAATGGTGATTACAAGTAGGATGTGGGATTGATTGTGGGCTCCTATGTCGAATCCACAAATAGTGGCAGTCCAAGGTAATAAAACTAAAAACTGCAGTTTGTTTATGGTTGATTATAAATTAATAAATACAAAATATTTTGGATATGGAAGTTGCAACAAGATAAACATGAAATGCTTCAGAGTTGCAGTAACGAGATGTCATCCTGTTCTTCTGCTTCTTCCGATATGACGTGAACGTGGCATTACTCCCCAAAGTAAAGCCTTTTGGCAGAGTACTTCTGGACATTCAGAAAAGTGCTTAGACAAATGCCATCCATTATAATGGCACAGTGTGTAGAGAGAGACAAGACAGAGGATGGCCATGACTAGAGAGACTATGTGGTGATGTGTGCCGTAGAGGGTATGGAGACAAACTCGCGCAGGATGTTCTTGGCCGTCTCCAGGTTGTTCTGGGCGATCATCAGGGCTTTCTGGATGTCCTGGATGGAGTACCCCTGGGACATCAGACATTCAATCTCCCCACTCATGGCCAGGCTGCCAGGGCCTGAGGAGGGAGGGGAAGGACCAGAGGAGGAAGAGGGACCCGGGAGGTCTGGTGACGGACAAAACCCCTCAGAGTTAAAGGGCCGGGGCCGTCGGTCAGAGTTGGTCCGCCGTGGGAGAGGCTTGGGAGGGTGATCAGGGTCTAGACCTGCTGCAAACATAGCTGGGAATGAAGAAGGAAGAGACTAAATGTACTACCGGAAGCAGGAAAAACTGTGCTTGATTCAAGCAACTTAAAGGAATACACAGAGTTCTGAGGAGATTGTCCGTTGGAAGTTACTTGATGAGAACATATGAACATAAAAATCATCCATATGTCCCTAGTAGATCACTGCTCTGGTGCTCTATGCTAGCACTTTATCACTTTTAGAATGACAGGCTGTAATAGGCACTAGGTTGATGGTAGGCCACTAGCATTATCCAAAGACAGACCTTTTAGTAATTTTTTTTTTGTGGTTTTTATTATATTGCCTGATTTTTAACTGTACAAAGTCTCCCATCTCCCACCACCTTCAATTCCTATTAGGGATACAAATTGTAAGCAATTTTTAAAATCGATCGTCAGCCACATTAATGACCAATTAATCGCTGAATCTATATATGTATAAAAAACAACAGGGAAGTTGACTAACGTGACAATAAAACTGACTGTATTGCTTTAACATTTTGGGATGAAGAGCCTGATTTAAAGACCTAGCACATGGGGACAAAATTGGGGCCAGTGGAACGCAACACCAAATGTGGACTGGATTCATGCAGTACGTACAATCTTCTATTGAGCCATCCATGCTAAGATTGCTGAAAGCTGCTGAAGTGCCAGTGATATCTGATAGGGTTCTTCTAGTAGGGGCTGGAGGGACCACCGGTCTGGGGTAGTCATACTCATAAACATCCTCCAACTCATTCTCCTCCAGCTTGACCTGGGAAACTACAGCCGAGTGGTGAGGATGGTCTGAAAAATCAAAGATAATAGTATATAAAGTGAATATACAGCGCATAGTTAATGTTTTCTCATACATAATTAAGTAAGAAATTGATGCTGAGTGAATCTTTAAGTAAATCCAAATGTGAGTAATCCATATTATTTTCCATAATTCCCACTATCACAGTCTACTCCACATGTTTCTATAATGCCAATATTTATATGTATTTTTGTTATATATATTATTTTTTTGGGTACATATTCTTTCTTCTGACAAGAACTCGCTTCCCATGAACGAAAATGCACAAAACTTTGCAGAGTAGCCCGGTCCAAAACGACACCTATTGTAATATGAGGTCAATCTTCCTGATGGTGGCACTTAAGCAACAATCCTCGCTTCATTCAAAAGCGAAATGTAATACACTTTGTTATACAAGGCTTTTTACACAATTTATTTCGTTTTAACTGGGACGGAATTGCTAATGCTGAAATAGTTTGTAGTTTCTTTTAGAATGCTTTTATGCAATTGGTTGGTACAGAGTAAAAGGAAAAGATAATCGCTGGTTCACTCCAGAACTTTCTGACCTATGTCGTGACGCAATGACTCTTGACTGGTACTTTGTATTTTTTATTCTATATTAGTTGTTTTGCATGTTATGTATTGGTTTGTTGTCTGCCCCGATGTGTAACTATGCTGCCTTCTTGGCCAGTTCAGTATTGTAAAATAAAGGTTAAATAAAAATAAATGAATCCATTTATTTTACACAGAAATGCGATGGCTGATCTTATAATCACTAGTATTCATTTCTTGATTATTGACCACTTCATCATAATAATACTAGGGGATAATAATATTCAAATTTTTCAATTTTGCATTATTACCACCATTATTTACCACCCATACATTTTAACATATCACACTGTGAGACTAAGTGTTTCTCCCTGCTAATACATTAGTCTTATGGAAAAGAGCCTATGTCTCACCCCTGCTGAAAACTGGCGATCCTTCTGAATTGAACAATTATCGACCCATTTCAAATCTTTCAGCTTTAGCGTAGATTTTGGAATCTTTAGTTTCTACTCAGTTGAAGTTTTTCTTAAGACTCGCATAACCTCCTTAATCTGGATTTAGATTCAATTAGATTGTACTTTATTGATCCCCTAGGGGAAATTCAGGTGTCACAGCAGCAATTGGCAGAACAATACCAGAAAATAGGGAAAGATAATAACACAGGTAATAGTAACTACAGGTAATAGTGGACAATATACAAAACTCAAACTATAAAAAAGGTAGTGCCTAATGGTGGGGATGCGAGCTAGGGTCCCATTATTGTGCAGTTGGGGTGTGCGTGGGCTGGAGGGGTGGTTGGTCACACCTGACTGGCACAGGGGTCACTGGTCGTGTTGACCATGTTGAACAGTCTGATGGCTGCCGGCACAAAGGAATGCCTAACGCGCTCTGTCCTACAACGTGGCAGGATGAGCCTGTGGCTGAAGGTGCTCCTCATCAGCCTCAGCTCATCATAGAGAGCATGAGAGGGGTTCTCCAGGATGGCATTGATTCCCCCTCATCCTCTTCTCTACAGACTTGACTGTCTGTCTATGGGACGGCAGTAGCTCAGGAGGTAGAGTTCCCGCCCAGCAACCGCAGGGTTGAAGGTTCGAGTTCAGCTCCTCCCGGGGAAAACAACGAACTGTCGTAGGGTCCTTGAGCAAGACACCTAACCCCAAATTGCTCCCGTTGAGCAGGTTGGCAACCTTGCATGGTTGCCTCTGCAAACGGTATGATGATGTGTGGGTCGCTTTGGATAAAAGCATCTGCTAAATGCCATAATGTAATGTAATGTAATGATGATGTGTACTGTAGGTCGCTTTGGATAAAAGCGTCTGCTAAATGCCGTAATGTAATGTAATGTAATGTAACTTCCTCCAGACTATCCAGTTTGACTCCTATAACAGAGCTGGCCTTCTTCACCAGCGTGTCCAGTCTGTTGGCATCATCCGCCTTGATGCCGCCTCCCAGCACGCCACCGCAAAGAAGAGT
>OMOT01069066.1:0-12102 GCA_900312575.1 Acanthochaenus luetkenii | reverse complement strand
TAGACTGTGGTTTTGCTGTGGTCTGACAGGGGTGTTAGTGGGCTGATTGTGAACGCTCTGAGAGACTCCAGGCTGAGGTCAGTGATGAAATAATCCACTGTACTGTTACCCAGAGATGAGCTGTAGGTGTAACTCTCTCTCTCTCTCTCTCTCTCTCTCTCTCTCTCTCTCTCCATAAACAACATGGCATTCTGAAATTAACATGTAAGAAATGACAAGTAGAAATTAGAGAATAGGTTTTGATTGTATATAAAGAGGTAATATACAATTATAAGTAGTGTGTGTGTATATATATATATATACTATGGCAGACGGAGGGAGTTTGGGAGGGGAAGGGGGAAAGAGGGGCAGTGTGGGCAGGTTCCTCTAGGGGCGCTGGAGCCCAGGGACAGCCCTTCCCCTTACTCAGCGTCAGATAGGAGACAGCTGAGAAAGGTTAAAGGGGAAGGGCAGGGCCAATCAGAGCCGAGAGCGGGCCCCTTTAAAAAGAGGAGGAAATAGCCGTAGAAAGTGTGTGACCCATGGTGTGCGAAGTGGGTGTGACCCATGGTGCGTGAAGTGGTGTGCGAAGTAGGGTGGGTGCGGAGTAGTGTGACGTGGAGAGGTAGAGATCGTGAAACAGAGTAAGACGACAGATAGGAGTAAATGCCAGAGTGGATTAAGGAGCGCGCTGTGTGCCGAACCCCTGACCGTCTGAGGACCCTTCTAGTTTTGAACCCTTGCCTGGACGACTACCGTTTTCCTGCCTTGACCCCTGGACTACCACCCGACCATTGTTCTGCCTGAACCCATGGACTCTGTGCTAAAACCTGTATGTACCGTGAGGCCGGTAATAAAATCTGTGTGGTTTCCTCTAAATCTCGTTCTGGACATTGTATTTGTTATCTCCGGCCCGGTGGACACTCAGTTTCCCCACGAGTGTGCCACAATACTAAATCTATAAATAGTACTCTTATTTATACAGTATGCACAGAGTTCTCTGTTGGTACCCGACTAATTCCACTGATGGGACGTTGTTGAAACAGAACAGAAATATATATACAGGTCTAGAGAATATTGCACATATTTCCACTGTATTTCTGTGAAATTTATTTTGAGACAATCATATTTCCTAGCTGTAATTTCTGACTTGATAACATTGGTTTTTAAAGTCAAACCTCTACAAGTTGCAAACAATGATGTAATGTGTGTGTGTGTGTGTGTCTAAATCATCATATGCTAACCTGAATAACCCCTTCCCCCTGCTATTTGTTATTGCTGGTGATATGTACAGTAATGTGAATTATTCAAGCAGTACCTAACACCATTTCATTTAGGTATGTTCTTTATCTTAAAGGAAAACGTTTCTGCATGATGTGATTACTCTTAATGTTTGTTTTAGGTACAGTATAAGATGTCTAAAACAAAGGCAAATATTGAGGGTTTTGAAAGAAGAGCCATGCCAGACAGTTGATGAGGGCCAGGTTCAAACAATTGAACCCAGACAGAGTGAAGATGAGTTCCCAGAGGACAGGCGGGCCCAAAATCAGCTGTGATCCTACAGCAGTAGGTGTCCAGGTGAAGCCAGCCAGCTGCGTATACGAGCAGAACTGAGAGACAACCATCGGATCAGAACACAAAACAATAACCAACAACGGTTTGCAGAAAGTAGCTAAACCACTTGATGTGTGTTTCACATCAGTCATTTCCTACTGTTCTTTTTCATTTAATAACTGATGTTGGTGTAATGAAGGTAGTAGTTGGAGGCAGGGGTGACGATGAGATGGTTGCGTGGCTCTCCAGAGCGCACGTGGTGGTATCTTCAATAGTATTTTTTATTAGAATAACAACTATTGAAATTGAGTGGTTCAGTCAATATTTGTTAATGTAATAAAAAATACTTAATATTGAAGAAATATTGAAGATACCACCGCCTGCCCTCTGGAGAGCCACGTGACACCTCAATGCCAAGACCTGCCTTCAACTACGATTTTAGATACCACCCCCAAGCACTCATTGGACACCACTTGACCACCCCATTTTTTTATAAATCCTAAAACCGCCCTTGCCTGGATCCCCCAGCTGTCATGGTTGTGACCGTGTTCAGCCTGTTCCCCTGTGTCTCTGGTGTTTTCCTCTCCCTTGTGTTTCAGCACCCCCCTGTCTGTTTTTCTCCGTCTGTGTTGGTGTGGGTGTGGCTGTCCTGTTCCTGCATCACGTAGGGCGCGGCAAGCGGCACACCTGTTCCTCATGTGTATATCTAACCCGGCTTTCCATCCACTCGGGGCCAGATCGTTTATTCACCCTCCATCGTATTTATCATCCGGTCTTTTACAGTTCGTTAATGCTAGATTTTCGGATTCCATGACTCATGCCCGTCTCTTTTGTTCTCAGGATACCTGTGTTTGTGGATTACCAACCTGCCTGTTTGCCGTGCTGTGCCTGCTCCGGTTACCATCCCTCAGCCACTGCCAAGCCGACCGCCCAGCCTGTTTATTGATTATCCACTTCTTTGCTATTGTAGCAATAAACATTCTGTGCACCTGTTACCACCTGACTCTGTGTCTTGCATTTGGGTCCCCAGCCATGACAGAACAATCTGGCCAACATGGACCCAGCGGACACGGGTATTATCCACCAGGCTCTCGCCAGCCGGGACGATCAATCAATCTTTATTTATATAGCCCTTTTATACAAGTATGTCTCAAAGGGCTGATCTTGTGGGGTGAAACGAGCGGTTTCTTCTTTCTAGACTCACAATTTTGCACCGACATTCAACAATCATACCAGTGTTGAGCGGTCATAATAAACTATATTGCTCATGGCATTTGAAAAGGAGCATTTATATATTAAAATGTTATTTTCATTTTTTTCAATTCGAATTAGCATGTTTCCCCTGACCGCTAGAATGGTGGGCAGAAAAGCTGTCTTTGAACCAGCATAAGCATCTCTGCCACCGGCGAGCTGATTGGCTCTTCCCTTGCCCGGTTAGCTCAGCAACACTCAAACTTATCATGTCAAATATGAGCGATACGTTACGTTCAGTACCGTTTTCTCTGAGGACGTTTGAAGAAAAAAAGGAATATCATTGCAAAAGGACGTGTAAGAGTTTGGAACATTGTGCGAGTGAAGCATGCCCAGCTCCAGAGGTCACCGCTCACCACTGAATCATACAGGCAGAAATTCATTGTAGAAGAGACAGAGATACCAATTTCTCCTCTACAGTTGCCTCAATAGACCACAATGCAATGCAGCCACAAGACATGTTGTGTTCTGCGTTAGGGGCGTGGTTACAATCATAGACATGCCTCAATGTTTACAAAGTAGTTGGCTAGCTGGCTATATTTTTATACCCATTCTCTGGTGGTTGTCGAAAAGCATTCTGGGAAATGTAGGAAATCAGTAACTGAAGTAGATGAGGCAGGTTGAGGGAAAGTGGGTACAACAAAAAAGTAAGTTACAACACTTCAGCACAAAATGAACATCAGATTGATTTTATATAACAGTGTAAGAATATTCTAGGGGGGGATTTTACTTAAATGGCGACCTGCTAACAACCTGAATCTTTTCAACAAATCCACAATACTATGAAATGATTAGATGGAATTTTCTAAACAGTTACAAACACGACAGTAAAAACATAAGCGATTCTTCAACTTTTTATCATTCCCGAGTTTGGTCTCGCCTTTAATACATTTCACACACGGTCTCAAGAAAGCATGCCAGTGACCTATTTTAAGTACTGACCAATAGTTTTTGAAACACTGCTGTAAGACGTGTTTTCAAGTTTTCAAAAATATATACCTGGATTTTAATCATAGGGAAGATGTGACTGTGTGTGTGTGTGTGTGTGTGTGTGTGTGTGTGTGGGAGAGAGAGAGAAAATTATAATATTCAAAGGTAGACACATTCACAATGGAAAAACACATATGCGTACCACACACACACATACATAGACTCTTATAGTCACCTTTGTTCTCTTCGTCTATTATCCGAAAGATGAATGCACTATCTCTCTTTCTGTCTTCTCTTTCTTCTGTCCTCTCTCTCTCTCTCTCTCTCTCTCTCTCTCTCTCTCTCTCTCTCTCTCTCCCAACATGTGTTTTTGTTTCATTTTTGCCCTGTCTATGTCTATCCAGTTGACTTTTCGGTTCACTTTCACGTTCTCCATTATGATTTCCACTGCACATACAGTGTGCCATACTGTACCAGTACAGTGTTTAAAAAAAAATTATATTAGTTCACGGCTCAGTACGGTTAGGGTGCAGTCAAAATGTGCTAACACAGGTATCTGATACCGAGCATTTCACTGGGTCAACGGTCAGCTATAACCGCCATTTTGAAATACCTAGTTGGTGCAAGCACTAATCACATTAAGGTCTGACAAGAATGAAGACAGATCAACATTTATCAATATGTTAACTGTTGCTGCTGTAGCTGGTGTGTTTTGATGCAATATTATTTCAAAAGAAAAATACAATCCCAGGCAAAATACGAAAATAGCCTCCCGTGGGATCGCCATGTCTGTTGACGATGTTGACACTGGTTGCCATCTATCTATCTATCTATCTATCTGTCTGTCTGTCTGTCTACAGTATGTCTAGCTCTTTCACTAGCAGCACTGACTGATGGGTTTTTGTGAAGGTTAACTTCACAAAGGTTAAAAGGAGAGTTGCACTGTTCTACTGCTGTGGACATATAACTCAATTAAATGTAATGCCTAAGGAACTGGTTTAGATTAAACCTTTTGTCCTTCTGTAAAAGGACAGAAGTACAAAAAGAGGCATACAATTGCTGAGCTTAAGTCCATTTATATATATATGTATCAAAACCCACTTCTCTCCAATGAGACAGTACATCGCACATCACATTTTCACATTGAATGACAAAGAAAATAAAATCACATTCCAGTTCACTCTAAATCTGTTACCATGGTACCTCTATTGCCAAACTCAATAATTACACAAAATAAAATGACCCCACAACTACACATCAATACATATGAGATGGCACAGTTGAATAAAGAGTAACTGTCAGGAAATCACTACCAGAGAGCGAGACGCAGCAGGCACAGAGCCCCGTTACACTGGTTCCTCACACTTGACTAGACTAGCATCTGTTCTACCCTCAGCTTACACTTTTAATTGCCCTCTAAAATGAATCAGTAGCGAGCCATCAAATCATCTGTGTCAGTAATTAACTGTAAAGTCTGACAACTTATTTAAAATTAAAATTAAAATAGCGCAAGACAAAAAAAAGAGATTTTCATTATCAACAAATGTATAAATTGTTGATAATGACAATGTGTCTTTTTTTGTCTACAATACAAATACAAACCATCAGCTACAGTAGGTAACTGAAAAAACAAACAAAACAACAATCTAAAGCCACAACAAACAACAGAACAAAGTGCATCTCTATTTAAGATTGCGCCTATTTATGTTCATATGTGGCTGGACCTGGCCTGGCTTTGTGTGTCCTGTGACTGTGCTTTACCTGGATCCACGGCCATCTGTCATTTTCAGCAGCTGTCCAGGCATTGACCAGGCCCTTCTTGTTGAGGCGTGCAAAGTACGGGTACCACTTTTGCAAGCCGAACAGAGCGCGGTGGGTGGAGGAGGCGGTTATCTGTTGGTTGGAGATGATACCACCCTCCATGCCCAGTGGTCCAGAGCATTCTGAGAGGAAGAGAGGGAGAGAGAGAGACAGAGACAGAGATCAATAGAAAGAGTATGTTACTATTTGTTTAGTGTGGTTACAATTGAAGTCAGTTTAATTCCAATACTCAGCACAGTGTATGGATTGCATGTAGGTTTTTACATGTACCACATGGACAGCAATCTTTTTTAATGACAATGATTTCTTCCTCCATCTTTGTTATCATCTCCTATGGACACCTCTTCTTTGAGGTCTTTGAAGATCAGTTCGCCTGTCTATCTCACTTTCATCGTTGCGTTGATTCATCATGAGAAACTCCTTAATGTTTCCATTTGGCCAAAACCCTTCCGAGTCACAGCTCTTTTCCCTCTTCACGGTATCCATAATCGAGGGGGTAATAGGTTGCTCCTTCGTCTCTTCCATCAGAAGCTCTCTTCCCCAGGAGCTGCGACGTATTCTAGACAACATCATCCCCAAAGTCAACATGGTTTGCAGCAGGTTTAAATATCCTTAAGGCTGCATTAAATTGGGAAGGCATGACACCAATCTTTTTTAAGACCCACTCTTGCCTTTTTTATTTGAACAGCTTGTTTTTCCCTTTCAATCCTACTTGGCATGTCAAGGCACAACGAGATAATTGTAATAGACAATATATTCAATATACAATATTTTCTTGTGTTGCACTACAAGTCAAAGTATTTGTTCTCCTATTTAAAAAAGGTAACTGGAAAATATATAAACCACATGAGACATTTAAGTGTGTACAGAAATGTGTAAAGGGTGTGTGTATATATGCCAGATAAGTACAATACCTGCCACAATGTACAAATGTATCATTGTCTAGAAAGGAAAGTCTAAAAAAGTAGCCAAATTAGATTTTTGTAATTTTGTTAGATTCCATCAGCTCAGGGTGAATTGAATTAGCGATATGCATGAGACCTATAGTCGTGATAATGGTGATGGAGGACCCAGGTGTACCAATAAAACGGATCTTAAACAGTACAACTGGGGTTCAATTATTCTTCTCTCTATTATACATTACCTGTCTGTGTCTGACTGTGTGTACATATCGAAATCCCTCTGTTTGCCTGAAATTGTCTTTTCAATTATGTTTGAGGGTGTATACCTTCCACTGTGGCCAGTGGCGAGCTGGGTTGAGGCTATCAAGGTGAGGCTAGCAGTCACAGCGCAGGCAAGTAGGGATGTCAGGATCTGACCGCATCAAGGCATATTTTGATTGATCGGTATCGGCTACATGATGCCCGATCAAATCCCGATCAATTTATGTATTTATTTTCTCTTCCGCTAATCGTGGTACAACCATTGTGCACCACCACTTATGGTAGGTAGTGAGGCGCATGGTATGCTAAGCCCCTTTCAGACAGCGAAACCGGCAAAAAGACGTTATTAGAAATGCAGCAATGCCAGTTCAGAACCCATTCACACTGCCGTCAGCAAGCCATCAATCTGCCAGTTTGTAACCTTTCACGCAAAATCACTACTTTTGTTGCTAAGTAACGCAAGACAGGCACAAGCATTTGTTTACACTGATCAGCTGTTGAATATTGCAGCGACTATAAAGGAAGTTTGGTTTATGTTTGCAATATATTATGTGCTAAGGCAATGGAAGTTATACTTACAGCTACTAGTTATGCAGACCAGTCTTTTACAATATTTCATTGTGACGAAGAGAAGATATCACACAAAATAGAGTCTTCAATGGCACCATTATCTACAGGCACAGGCTATTAAGTAACTAAACATAGGCTACATGATGGTGCATGGTAGTTAGTGTAATGGAAATTTGAACATTTCTTTCACTAATGCAACAAACTGTTTACAAACTGTTGCACTGCTTTGAAGTGTATTTTCAGGGTTTAAGGCTGTATCAACAGCGTTCTTATGAGCACCAGCTCGTATGTATGTGCTGTAGAACTGCTAGACACCATGCGAGTGCCACACATGCTGAGCGTGCACACACACACACACACCTTCCTCCCACCCCATCTTATCTCTCAAAATTGTCATTAGTGAAGAAAAAGTAAAGCAGTATGCTGAAGATATCCTGCATGTGCAACACTTACAGATTCTTAAGCTTTAATGACTGCTTTTAGTCAATCAAACAGTTTACTTAAATGCAAGTAATTAGGGCAGTAGCTTTCATTCTGAAATACCTTCCCTAATTTAACATGATTTCCAATATATTAATGTATGATTGGGGTTTGTGCAGCTACCTCCCACTATAAGGAAAAGCTCCCTGTGTGTTTTATGGGGGATTTTGCTGGTTTTGTTGACAATGCTATTGTTCAATATGCTGTCTCCTTTGCATTTGAGAAGTAAGCTGTGCATCCATATACAGTATGTCTACCACCTCTGGTTGTTTTCTCCAGAAATAGCTGGCACAACAGCAACTGTCTCAGAGCCTCTAATGCAGTAAGTGGATATTTTGAGATCATGCTTTATTAAGTCAACCTTAGCCTTAGAACGAAGACAAAAGAGACCCTGTATGCAATTGGTGTGCACTGTCTGATTTTGTAACAACAATGACCTATCTATTATAATAACAAGTATAACATTTAATATAATAAGTGTAAACAATAAATTACATATTTGACTATCCCTCTATTAATGTGTGTTTAACTGTGCCTAAACAGCACATTGTGTTTCATTTGAGACTTAATAACGTATTTATCATTTCTCAGACTATGGACCTTATTTCGCATTCTACACTAGACTAACTGGGCTACAGTCGACCGTATGAATGATGTGTTCTGTTGTCACGAGGAGTTTCAGTGAAAACCTGTCTTGTCTCTATATTGCGCAGTAAGTTGTTTATTTGTGCTGTGATGCACAATGTTAAATGATATTGAATTAACTGTTAGAGTAAAGCTGATTTCAACTTTAATTCAGTACCTGCAATTATTCATTAAGGCAACATGGATAGAAAGCCTGCTTGGGAGCTTTACGTATGACATCTAGTATCTAATTTACTTAAAACCTAATACATTTCCGTAATTCCACCATCAAGCCCCCATGACAGAAAGCATTCAAGACATTCTATAAAATATATCCTCTGGGGATCAAGAGTATCACCAATAAGATACAGTAAACACACACACACACACACACACACACACCGTAGGTAAAGACAAGTAAATACTTGCTTAGAGCTAGTTTCATTCTTGCCAGCTGTGAGCGTCTTGGCAAATAATGTAGTGTAAGTGTAAGACAGCCAGGGATACAGACAACACTTCTAACATCACTTATTGAGACGACACATGGTAGATCATTAGTTTACCGTCGTGGAAAATATTATGACTGCCGAGTGATGAGAACAACAAGTTAAGCACAGAGAACAACAAAACATATCTCATCTCTTTTGTTATATTGGAACTGAAATGTAGTGAATGTTAAAAATGAGTTTAATGAAAAGTGTGTGGATGTGTCATAGTGTGAGTGTGATTTAGTAGGTTCTTGGTCATTCTTCGTTGTAAATAAAGTATTTTAATAACCGATGCATATTAGGTGAGAGGACTTGATGAGGTTGTAACAAGGTTGAGTAGTTTGTGATTGTTAAGCATACCCCTCACATAGCCTATTTGTCCTTCAGTTGACTGGAAAATGTACAAATTCCAATATCAAGGGCAGCTGGTTGAATCCACAGTGCAATTCAATGTGGTAAATAGTCTTCATAACAGCACAGTGGACAAAGCCTACAATGACATGAGTGCACATTGATTAGTTGAAAATCTCAGGTGCAAAATAAGAAAAACTGAAAGCGGGAGCTTAATATGTGTAGAAAGAACATTACCAGTAGTTTACTGGATGTTTTTACAACCTCTGTAATGGCAAGGCAGTGAGGGTTGGAGAGAAAACCCACACCTGAAATTGCAGGCAATTGCATTTATTTCTCAATAAAAGTTGAAGATCATAAGGTTGAACATAAACCTGGAGTGTGTCGCAAAATCAAATATGTGTGCCACCGGCTCATTTATTGCGCAGCAGCAGAGTATCGGTAGACTTGACTGTTTTACGTCGGATAAACCAGTTCTTTTTCTACTTTCATTAAATTTTCAACTTTTGATTTTGTCAAAAGTGGCATGATCTTTAGCATTACAGTAAACAGATTATTATTGCCACTATATTAAATGTTCTGGTTACCCAGTTACATCCAATGTACTCAATGGAGGAAGATGTAGAAGGGAAATACCAGAATCCCAGTTCCTGGTGTTAATTTCTAATAAAAACAGTCATTTGGGTAATGCAACACAGGTCACGTCGTATTTCTTAAACTGTGAACAATGGCAGAACTGATCAAAAATGACATCAGCCAATGTGATATCCCCCAAGTGAGGTTACCGGTTCTCCGGTCACAGTTGAACGAATGACTGTGAGAAAGAGCCTAAGAAACACAAGTGTTGATGAAAGCCGGGGGATTTCGGGAAGTGTCCCCAAAAGAACGAGGCCATATAAAGTGAATATTTCAGCCAGAGGCATTGCCTTCAGGGGAAGCCTGGGGTCATCAAAAGGCTGTGATGTCGTCTTCACCTCTTCTAAAGTATTTAAACACGCACACATATGTATACTCACTCGCACACACACAGAGACACGCACAACGATATGTATGTATGTACACTACGTATATACACAATCACAGACACACAGCCGCACAAACACACAACAGCAAACAGTGAAACTGGCAGCACTAAGACCACTTTCGGCACAAGAAAGCACAGAGACTGAGAAAAATGGAACAACGAAAACAACCCATAGACACGACATATCCAGCTGCTAAAACTGTGGGGTCCTGGGCAACAGGGAGCCGGAGAGACAGTGAGTAATGTCGGAGGACAGTCTAGGGGGCGATATACTGGAGGCTGGAAGAGAGCAAAGAGAGTGTGTGTGTGTGTGTGTGTGTGTGTGCACTGATAGAGATGTGTTTATATATCCCGCGATGGTAAATCGCTTTTGTTTCACTACTTCTTTTTAGTGTGACTCACCCCTTCCGGACTGGTGGGTTGGGCGACGTAGGTGGATATGTTACTGCTGGAGCTGTTGGTGAGTCAGAGGGTGAGTTCAGCAAGAGAAGCGCGATCAACTTCATTTAGTTCTCTTTGCATCCATTGTAGAAGATAAATGGCTTTGAGGTGGCTGCCTCCCGGCTTGAGACGAGGTTTGAAAATGGTGGACCTTTTCAGACAGTAGTGTTGGCTCACTTCCCAGAAATGCCATCGTGTGGCGATATACAGGTACAGGTACAGTAATCCCAGTTCCATTTGCAGGTTCACATCCTCTGCCTAAGATTCAGAGGCCATGAATACATGTGTGTTTACCTGTGTGGTTACCTGTCTCTACGTACAACATGCGACACAAAATGAAAAAGTGCATCATTAAGTGATGCATGGTTTTTGTTTTTGTAGTTTTTCTACCTCCGCCAAGGATGTTCTGGCCTGTTTGTTTGTCTGTCTGTCCAAGTGCCTTCTAGGATTCTAAGATGGATTGTCCCTATACACACACGTGTAGTTGCCAGCCCTTTTCATGTCTTGGCAGTCTCATGCACGGTCAAATCAAGTCAAGTTTATTTATATAACCCTTCTTCACAAAGCATGTCACAAAGGATTTTACAGAGAGCGAGCCCACCTAGATCCAAACGATGCAACACAGTATGCAAACAACATAAGACACAAGGAAACAAAACAATGCGCACGACCCAAAAAAGCATGTTGAAAAGGCAGCAAGTCTACGTAACATATTTAGCCTAACCTCACCAGCACCACCAACCTTAGACCCTCAGTGAAGACAAGGAACAACTCCCAAGAAATCATCATTAGGATAAAAAATGGAAGAAACCATGGGTGGTGTAATTTAATGAGGGATCCCCCACCAGGGCGACTGAGTATGCAGGTGGGGTGTCGGGACAAAAACAATAAAAAACCTTCTGCGTACAAGAAAAACATTTTCCCTGCTCGCACCATTTAGTCTCTATACACTTCAGAACCCAGAAGTATGTTATTGCTTTTTCAACCTTATATATGCAGCCGCTTTTCAAAGTGACCAATAGATGGTATCGAAAAACAACACATGTTCACCCTAATTTGGTCCATGTGTTCTTCACCAAGTATTATTTGATGAACAAAGTGTGGCTGTGATTGGTGCATATAGGCCATGGCGGTATTATATCATCTGGAAGTAGGGTACCGTTTATCGTGGACCTTCCATGCTTTTCAAAATTTACCCTTTAACTCCCATTAGGTTCTGCTGTACAAGACCCGCAGTACAATGTTGACATACAGCAAAATGACCAGCGACCGTCCATCAACACAGCATGATGTTTGTATAGACGCGGCATCGCGGGCAACTCTCTTGTAAGATATTCTATCTGGATGTAGTGGCAGGACACTGTCGCAAAGCCGTGGCCCTTCTCGCCTCGCGGCGATGACGGGCCACTCTTAACGAGCTGTCTGC
>OMOT01069053.1:9941-29645 GCA_900312575.1 Acanthochaenus luetkenii | reverse complement strand
CTGTGAATCCCTTTTGCCCTGTCAACGTTTTAATACATTACATTGAGAATGTAAATCATGTTTGAAATTTGGCACAAACTACACAACCCCTGCTGCACTCACTCTCACTGTATTCCACAGACTCACATGATACACACATACCGTATGCACATGGTAACATGCGCACGCACGCACACATACACACAAACGTGCACAGCCAAGTGACCTCTATTTAAGACTGCAGGCAGAATACCCTTCATATTCTGTTATTTGCCCTAGAGAATAAATTCTGTCTTAAAACTGATTCAATAATATCAACAATATATCATTTAAGTTGTGATTTGGCATAAAACATGAGGAGGATTATTGATTCATTTAATCACCACATTAACATTTTAACTCTAATGAGACAAAATGAGGCAGTGCATGACGAGACTGAACTGGGACACCACAAAAGCCAGTGTAGCACAAAATGGCAAGCCAGCAATGAAACATTCTGAATCTGTCTGCAGGCAACAGCTGATCACATGCTTGCTTTAAAGGAGAGTCGGTAGACCACTGTCCTCCATTATGTTATTGCTTTTTCATGTCCTGGAGCACAAATCTGTAAGACAGAAGTATGAAAACTCAGAACTTGGACATATTCTGGACATGTTTTGTAATTGGTTTGTCATATGCTGTGGTGCAATTAAGATTAGGAATTTGGAGGAGAAAAGTATGGAGTATGAGAAAATAATTTTTTTTAGAATATAATTTCTGTGTTTATGCACAACATCTTGAAAGGTAGGATATGTTGATGGGAAATAATCTATTCGGAACATTCATGTCCCACTGTAACTCACATTACAGCTTCATATTGCTCCAGTGCTTACAAACAATACAAATTAAAATGAGCTTCAAAACACATTCATACAAAATCTGTTCACACGCAATCATATTATTTGCCTTGTATCAAGAACTTAGTCAGTAAGGGTAAAACATGTATTAAACAATATAAACCTCCGGGTGCGAGTTCAACCCAGAAGTATATCCTTTAATATTGTTCCCAATGTTTTCACCCGTTCCATGTCAACCCATGAGCATGCTAGTGAAGTAATGTATTAACCTGATCACACTGTTTTCTCTCTTGTGCTATTGTAAAAAACAAAAATGTTATTATTTTGATCATGCTCAATGGTCTTGCTTTAGTGATAAACATTAACATAGCAGTGGTGGGATGAAAGTGGCACCACGTTTGGCATTATAATAGAATGAGTAAGGTAAGTTGTGTGGTAAATGAAAATGAATGCACAATGTGGGGGCTAAGATGGTTTACTTCCACAGAGTGCATTATTTTTAGACGGCCACTTGCCAAAAATGTAAAATATTATACAGAGGGACTATCTGCTGATTATATGAATACTGTATGCCTAAACCAAACACCTTTGTTAGCTTTGTGTTGTTGCAAATAAGATATTCATTCAAGAAATGTTTATTTTTAATTCACAAATGTAGCTATAGCCATGAACATTTTACAGTATGCTGATTCAAGAGGGTCGGCGTCATGTTGAATACTTTGTTCGTCCCCCAAACTGAGTAAATAATTCACCTATACAGCCCAAACCAGATTGCTAAATCTATCTGGTTGTATCAAAGATATTTGCTCAAAATCATTTTTATGTTCATAAATTTCACTACAGCTGTACAAGGCCACGTGTTTTTTGATGCCAAGTGCATCAGATGATTGCTCACACATATTGATACTGCATTCATTTACAATGGTCATAAGGAAACTAATGTAGGTCAGATCTGTTCCATTATCTGTGCATATATTTAGAAATTTGGTCTGTGCGGGATAGCGGCAGCGGTTGCACGTGTTTCATGCAGAGAAGGGCGCTTGCGCAGTAGAATGAATGGGGGACTTTAACCTTTCTGAGACATTCAAAGTAGATTAACAACTAAATTGAACATTTAAGTGTCTAATTTTCTCATCTATCTGTTTTGTGTACACTCCAAGAGGTAACCATCACATTATACTATATACATTATTACTATATTCAACCAGCTACGTCTTGCCACACAGTTAAAATTCATGTTTTTGAATGGGTCGCGTTCGGACTCGAGATGCATATAAATGCTAACAAATTGTGGCAACATCTTAAGGCCATTCGGACTACCAAACCATAAGCTCTCTGTCTAGTGAAGGTTCGCCTCCATCTTATACTTGCTGACCAAATAGGTTTTAATATGACAAGATTTCTAAATATCATATACAGCAGCTATTTCGAGAACAGAAGTTGGGCGTGTAATTGTTAGCCTAGATGCTGTAAAAGCATTCAATAAAGTGGAATGGTGATATTTGTTTTCCAGACATACATGGGAGGACACTTTGGGGTTACATTTTGATATGAGAACCCACTGTTTCCCTCTTTGGAAGGGCACCAGGCAGTGGTGGCCATTATCCCCATTGCTACTTGCAGTGGCCATCGAGCCTGTAGCAGAAGCTATTAGCAGCCCCTACATCGCAGATATCGCAGTTGGTGAAAAAACTAACAAAATTGTGCTATATGCTGATGATATCATAATGTTTTTGTATCGTCATTTACAATCAAGTACTCACCCAATTATGACAATGGAATAACACACAACATTTGTTGGAGTGCATTTCCAGTGCCAGTTCCAGTAGACTCATTCATAATAATACATATTTGTCTGCAAGGAGATGATTGGTTGAAGAGAGCACTTGCTCTCTCCTACTAAGCTACACAGGATTTCCCACAAATGTACACAATTTTGCAAAGATTGTCCTCAAGGCACATTTGTCTTGGTGTCTCATCTCAATAAAAATAATATACTCTGAATGCACAGTCCAATATTACTTCATGTAAAACTACACCTGTCTTATCAGCTTAAATTACAAATTGGGTCTGCAACAGAGAAGAGCATTCCATCCCCTTTAATTGCCCAAATTAATTTCAGGCATCGGGAATGGTCACTGGAGTGAAATCTTTTCGGCACACATGATGTGACGAATCGAAACTTAAGAGTGAAATACAAAACTGTATCCAAAACAGCAGTGAAACCTGGACTGGCCAACAATGTTTGAACCTGCTGCAAACACATTTTTTCACTATCTTCAGTATTTAAAGCCACTAAGAAGAAAATAATAGGCAGAGGAGTTGCAATTTACTGATGTCATGTTACACTAGTCCATACCCGGGGATGCGCCACAACTACGAGCAGCACTTCCGGGGATGCGTGCGCCACTTGCAAAATACTCTGCAGACTTGACAAAACATTTCCGAAACAGCTTCAATTTGGGGAAATGTAAAAATCTGCTATGTCAGTCCCTGCCCATGTCAATGCTCAATGCCCATGTGCAGTTTCAGATTGATTGGCCAACCCATTGGGGAGATAAATGGCTGCAGACAGACAGACTGACTGACTCCTCATTCTATAGTAGGATGATTTGTGGATAATTGAAGTCCTTCAAACTTTCAGAAATTCAGTTATCACTTGCTGCCACTTGGGGCCCCCAAAGTCGCCTTAGTGAAGCTTTAAGTATTTCAACCAGCATGACAACATGTTTTCTCTTGTCAAACTGAAGACGTTATTGACAATACTGATAAACCTATTGGCATGTGATTATATCATCTGCTACTCAATAAAGCAAGACTGATTATGGTCCATCCTAATTGCTAATCAATGCTGCCCTGGGCACTAGCCTATTTACCTAAATGTATAGTGTAATTGTATGTTCATTAAAAGACAACATAAACAACTGGCACACTGTTTAGCAAACATACTGTATGTCTCTGTGTCCCTTGTTTTTGTTAGCACTCCATTTAAGATATTACCTGCTCCCGATGTAATCCCTTTACCAGTGGCTATACATCACACCTTCTACAGGTGATTCATCCAATGAAATGCACTGGTCAATTCAGTAAATGTTGGGGATTAGCCTCACTGTGTATATGTCAACTGTTGCCCTTTTAGATATCAGATACTTAGAGTCTAAGATTTAGATCCAAGGAAAAAAGTTAATGTTTTAAGCCATGAAGATCTTGTTTATCATTGTTCTATCATTTATTTAATAGTTTCTGTTTCGGTGTGATGAATTGAATCGATAACTTTGACATCACATATACCAATTGACTTATTGTTTTGTGCATTGTCCCACACTGACACAAATAGCTTCTATTAAAAATCCAGTAAGGTGGTTGTTGGTTCGATGAAAAACTAGTCGTAGTCGGTTGGTTATTCACCACCAGCACGTAGATTTCACATTGCGGAAGCTGAACTTCGGGATCACTACTGTAGGTACCATTTGTCATTGTTATTTAAAATAGGTACAGAAGATATGCAACGGTTCAAACATTTGGCCTTTGTTCAACACAAGTTAGGTGAATTTTGTGACAAAATACATTTATGGGAGTTACCTTTTTGGGGCATGGACTGTCCCATCATTTCCTATCAAAAGATCAAAGGCAAGGTAGGAGTTCAGCCAGTTGTGTGAAATGAGATGGCAGGTGAATTTCTCTGAGCCACAACAGTTTGTAATTTAACTCTACCTTCTTGAACTCTTCAAGTTGTTTATAAGCACTATAAACCCAACTTTACCACGTGTCAGTGATTTCCTCGTTGAGTTGTTATTTGATCTAACATGCACAATCACTCTGGGCATCTAGGACCTGTTTTAGGAAAGCATGCATACATCCCAGAGTTCATGACTAGTCAACCGGTTGTCTTGGCTGCCTCATACAAATATTATATTCAACACATATTTAAGCTACAGTGATGTGGAGCCTGAAAATATTATTTGCTCTGTATCAAATTTTTGAGAGGATTCTTGCCATCACCTTCATCTTGCAAACAACAGTTGGGTATATTCAGTTCATTTGAATCCAATCTAATTTCCTTAAACATTAAGTTTATAAAATAGCCTAAACTTGACGTGCTGATTTTGTTTTTGTGCTCCGTTGATGTCTTGACTCCTCCCTCCTCTCCTCCCCATGGCAAATAGACTAAACTGTCAAGTATGCTTTTCTTCAAACTATACTGTATGTAAAATATGAATGAATGTCACAGTAGCCTTTCAAATATCTTTAGTTAATGTGTCAGACTTGTATGTACAATTATAAATAGACAAATTAGTCTAAAATAAATGGGTTAGTGGCACTGGTAATTATCAGGTAATAACTGTTTTACTACTTCTTTCTCAGACGCTTTCTTAGTAATTATTGTCCATTGCAGAGTGCAAAGATATTTAAACTTATTTGATTTCCTGAGTTCTTTTTTCGTCTCTGCTCTGCTTCACATTCATACAGCTTCACATATTCGCACAAGGGAGTTGCCCAGTACAACCAGTTTGCTGTTGGCCACTGAGCTTTGCTAGGTTTTGCTGAGCATGCATGCTCTTTTACAGCACTACCCTACTTCACATTCATACAGTTCATACAGTTCCATAAATGCACACTTGGAAGCTGTCCATTATAACCTATAATCTGCTGCTGGCAACTGCGCAATTGGGCTTAAGTGCCTTGCTCAAGGGCAACATGATGTTAGATGTTGAGGGAGGGGAGAGCATTACACATTCACTTCCCCTACACCGATTTTTCTGGGCCGGTGACTCTGTTCCAAACCCTGCTTTGCCAACCTTTAGGCTACCACAGACCCAATTAAGAGTAAGTGTAACAATAATGACTCCGTTTTTTTCCCCTACATGTTGTGCAAATACAGCACTGCAAGCATGTCTTCTTTGGTAGAGTGCGCCATTCATGCTACTCTGCAAGGTAAAGTGCACAATGAGCACATTTGCTTCAAATACGGTACTATCATTTTCAGAGTGGGGGATCATAATATTCAAATCCGTATTTAACCTTTCAAGGCGGGAGGATTATGCAGCAAAGTCTCCGTTCCAAGCGGTTTCCTCGCCCCCTACTCCCCTGCCATAATAATGATCATTATCATCATTGTGTGAAAAGAGGATTATCATATCGTTATATAAACCCAGGAACACCCCTACTATTATGAAGTAATTTCACTCTCATCAGTAGACCAGTGGTGTGCATGACAGTCAGCTGAACTGTCACAGGTGACCATGGTGGACTTCCATCATTCTCTGAGCTGGCAGTGCTATTCCAGAAGACAGTAAGGGAAGATAAAGACGTAAAGTGTCTTACATGAACCAAAAAATGAAAGAGATTAGGAAGCTGAAATCAGTGTCATCCGGTCTGTCTAAAACGTGGTACCCACAATAGCTTCAATAATTTCCACGATAACTTTCTTCAAAGGTTAATATGTTGTGATGGTAAATGAAATTGAGCCAAATCAGTGGACAGTCATTTATTGCTTTACTTTGTTTTACCGTAGCCATTGTTACTATATGTACACAATAAATTGCACACTAGTCATGTGGTCATAATACACAAGCACTCAACCATAGTAGAAAGTAATGGCTGTAAGGTATTTAGTCCATAATGCAATTGGTTTGCATATGGACGCAGTCTATTTTCTGAAAGGGACACTAGCACCATATTGTGGATAAAGTCAGCACTACTGGGCATTGGTTATTTAGAAAACACACACACAACACTAGTCACAAACATACAGCTACCTTATTCAAAGTCTGCTGTTCTTTTGATCTTCCTGTCTAATGATTTACTCTGTGCCGTATGCTGTCATTTTGAAACTCAATAGCGAGGTCAGTTCTGTCTTCTCCCTGGAACCCCAATGTGTCTGCATCTCCGTAGGTACAGCCTTAAACATATGGACTTTTAATTAAATCATACCTTGACTCGGTCCTTCTCAGTCTTACTGACAGCAAGGTCATTAAACTATTAAAGGGACTCGGGGAAAATAGTTGTGAGCAGATTGCAGCAAGAAAGGTTAATTAAATGGCCATTGCTTCTCCTTACCTCAAGAAAAGCAGCATTCTTCTATCCCAGACAGGCCAATGTGATAGAATGTGGCTTTTTTCATACTACACAAAATGTGTAAGCACAGGACCAATTTTCCTGTACCAAGGCAACTAAATTGGGTAATCTCTAAAAACAAACAAAACAACTTTTTTCTCGCAATGTTAATACAAAACTGTGACCCCTTCCTGTAAACCCAGCGACACAGTAACATGAAGGATACAAAAGCAGTGAGATAGCACCTCTGTGTCTAGCTTGGCTAAGGACAAATCATTTTTATAGTGCTTTAGAGATAAATTGATATTCTAAATCTTTCTTATTATGGTTTGCAAAACTAAAGCTAAACCCTTGCCATCATTAAACTAATTTCAAATAATTCGCTTTTGAATTCGACAGCACTCTTAGGAATTAGACTGTGACATCCCCATAACATTTTAACACATAAACATACCATAGCCTCGTGATATGTAGGTAGCTAGATATCATACTATTTCCCATATAATGGAACATCATCAGCTCTAGAATTAAGATGGCTTGTCTACCTCATGCTATGTAGCTTGCAAAGGACTGGGGTGTGTTATTTTGTGGACGGAGAGGAACCATATACGGCCCAGAAGATTTCCAAGGAACATTTTGATGTTCACTGCAATCAAATATTATTGTGACAAATAAAGATACTATATCCACCGCTTTTGAAAATAGCCAATCACTGAAAATGTGTTTTAACCTCTCAACATTCTTATCCACCCTACAACTTCACCTACTTAGTAATGTTGAGGTTTTGTGGTAGATGAAGCACAAGATAGAATCTGTATTGTGGCTACAGTCAGAGCACCCTATTATAACAACCTTTGGATCAGACAAAGCTTTAGTTGCAGACAGCTCGGATGGATTTTACAACAGCTTTAAGTGAAACTTTACAGATCTTGAGAATGTTATCTTCTTCGTTGGAATTCCACAACAATCACTCAATGTTTTGTCTGTGAGTTCACTTCAAAGCTAACTTAATATTTGTGATAATCTGCACATGTACTAAAATTGCTTCCCTATATAGTTTTGTAGGTAAGCAATATGCACATTCAGTTCAGACTGTTTGTATGATAATTATCCTTATCTTCTTAAGGTTATGCCTTCTTCACTTGGGCAAAAACAGTTCAGGTGACATAGATCTCCCATCACATCATGGGCAGCGCTGACCAGAAGAGTTACCACTCTACCCCTCAATAGCTCTAGCCACAGACAAATCAAAAACAGTTTATCAATTTACCCACTTTGAAAAATCGACACTGGGCAAAATTGCATAATAATTTGTAATATCTCCTTAAAAGTGTAATGAAATATGATACAATTATTATTATTTTTCTTTCTCCAGGGTGGTTAAGATACTTTAAACAGTCTATAACAATTTCATATCATTTTGTGGTGTGCTGGCCCTTTAAGAGCATTTGTTTGGTTTTACTTCATTCTGAACTCGAGTTCATACTATTGTCTTCTGCTGTCTCCAGGCAGCGCCACTGAATAAAGTGATAACAATAAGCCCTTTTTACTCAACCTGGCCTTGACAGGCTGTGATAGGACCCCCCAGGGTCTACGTCACTCAGCCCGCCCAGGCGCTACACTGTCACTAACTGTCAATCTTCCTCTTACTAATTCACACTTCAGCTCACCGCTGTATAAGCATGCCCTTAACCTTCCAAAGCTAGCTAGCTAGCAGATATAGCTTCAAGTTTTTGGGGACTTCCAACGTTGCTTGTAATGCAGGTCGCATATGACCAAGAGGGACTCTCACCCCGTGTGTGTCCGCATTTCATCACCCTCCATTTCAGTCGGATGAGGAGGAGAGGTTACACACGCTGTGTCCTGTACATACGCTTTCCGTTTACGTAGAGCGTACGCAAGCGGTGCACCGTTCTAATCAGCTGTTTGATTCTTATGGGTCTCAGGCAATTGGTATCTCTTTGGCTTATTCCACCACAGGCCAGGTGCCCCCAAACGGCACTTAAGGCCAAATTATACTTTTGCGTCAAAGTGCCACCGTAGATTAATGCTGTGCCGCCGTAGCCCACAGAGGCGGCCGCCGTAGCTTATGTGCACCTTTCCAAAAATGTAACCGCAAGGACTGTGATTGGCCCACTTCGTACAGACAGATCGAACAGAGACTAGCGGAGGAGGTCTGGAAATATATTAATCTGTAGGACACCTCATCTCCAAATTATAGACTTCCAGATGTCACTGCATTTGTGGTGACAAATATCCCAGAACACTACTACATCTGTTGTTATTACTTCCGTGCTAACAAAGCACGCCACTGCCATCTAGCGTTTCGGTGGTCTATGTGCAGAATCACCACCGCAGAGTTATAAGTGCTCGCACCACCATAGTCACCTATGGCGTAGCAACGGCGGCACAGAAGTATAATTTGGCCTTTAGGGTGCATTCGATCAGGGGTGTGGCTGCTTCTTGGGCATTGATACAAGGCGTCTCAGTGGGTTGTAACACGACCCCAAAACATTTTCCCCCCAAGCCCTGCTACAACACCGGCTTTAGCTTGAAGACGAAAGTAACGTCAAGTACACACAAAGAGCCAGTACAGTGCCTGGCGGTTCTTCTCTAGAACATTTTTGTCATCTTCGTTATGGCGGGACCACATTAGTTTCAAGAATAGAAAAATATTATATTATCAAGCCCTGTTGTAGCTAGCTAACATTAATAAGATTGAGGGAGGTTCAACCAAACACCTGCCTTACTATTTGAAGAATCAAGATATGACTGAAAATATGGTGTAGGAATAATATCATGGTAAGATTACAAACGTACAAGCAGACAGAGGCAAAGCTTGTCAATTGCTTTCTCTGTACACAACTGTGACTGAGAGTCTCTGGTCGTGAAATGTGAAAACTGGCAGACAGCTGCATTTGTGCATTTGAGAGACTTTTCTAAATAAAAGCGTCATGGTTAATTTTTCAGTGCGGAGGCAAAATAATTCACAATCTCACGCTGTATTTTTCGAGGGCTACATTTTAAACTTATTTTGATATTGCAGGGGACATGTTCTCCCCATTCCCTGTGTTTCCTACGTCCCAAGGAACAAGTCTTCAACACATTTTCATAGCAGAACATTTGGGTGGCATAATGAAAAACTGGCTGGCCACTGGCCACCTTGTCCAATGCGTGCATACACGCCTGCCCTGACTGAGGAAAACTTTGAACAAAGACTCAGTTCTGTTTTGCCAGGAGTCTGGTAACTACATCAGATACAGCCAATGAAGCCTTTACAGTTTCTCAGTTTGAAAAGCCTGAAAACTGAACGACAGAGTTATAATGGCGTGTTTGGCAAAAGGCTTTATTTATCAAGAATGGCTGACAGTCTGTGATCTACTATATGGGGTAGACAAATCTATGAGTAGTCTGTCCGCTCAGGTCAATAATGGTGGAGCAGGTAGCTGTACTGAATGCCAAAGGAATCATTCCCTCATATGTGGGTTGATTACTCTGTAAGTCTTCTGTCAACTTCTTTACAGTACAAAGTACTTGAACATGCCAGTGTGATGCATAGACATAATAAATGTATATCTCACTGGGAAATAACTCAGTTAATATTGTTGTATTTATATTCACCATTTTACTTCCAATGCTAATTTGCTATCCTTTTTCCTGATTGACCCAAATATTAATTTTAGTTTTGACACTTCACTACTGACATTTACAGCAGGAATAAAAGTCAAACGCCATCATAATTTGAATTTGTTTTTTGTGGGATTTTTTATCCACAGTGATGATCTGAGGTTTGGGACAGAATGTGGGTGTTGTGAATTACCTTTGATACTGTGCCCGTGATTAAAGGTTACACAAATAAACTTGACAATATGTGCCTGCTCTGAACTTTGTCAAACACTGAGTCAAAAACCTGCAACACCATGCAACTATTCTGTATAGGACAGTAATAGAGAGGTAGCAGAGGTAGGGGAAAGGGAGGGGGGGAAAACCTCAAAGTCCATGTTATTGATCAGGAAGACAGCCAACCAACTCCAACTCTTAAGATGATTGCACCATTTGGAATTTTTCAATGCCCACTGTTTGCATCCTGGAAAAGGCTAACTAGGTAATTGTGAACCTTTGAATGTCACATGACTGCTAATTAGTCTATTTGTCTTGAATTAAAGATGAACTTTTTGTTAAATGCTGGCAAGCTAGCTATTAAACATATTGACAATCGACAGTATGCATCATTTTATTGGGTAAGTGAAGCTGTGAAGCTAAATGAAGACAACAGTAAAGAGGGAGACAGAAGCACAGAGTCCCAGGTGAGGCGTTAGAGCTTGTGGCTTTGTAATTAAAAGGCTGGACTCAATTATGAGATACAATGCATTGTTTAAGGCACAATGTGGTAGTCCACTGTAGCTACACTCAAGAAGATGAAGTTAGCATGGCCTCATCTTTTGTATTCACATGGCACGCAAGCATGATCAATGAATTATTTCATCAGGTGAGGGTGCCAAGTAGGCAACAAGCTGCAGCACACAGGAGACGCAGGTGGATTAACTGCCTCAGGTTCGATCTCACTATGGCTCAAACAGAAGTGAAAATTATGTCTTATTCAAATATTATTTTCTGCGTTATGTTGTAAATTTGAGTTATGCATTTGCACTAAATATTTCTCACTGATATCCATATTTGAGGTGCAGTATAGTAGTAATGGCATAGTTTACCTTAGTATTAGGCATTCAGCAACCCATATTGTGGGGTTTCACCAGTGTGGGAATAAATGTTGCATGTTGGTTTACACAAATTTCAGTGTTTTGAATTCAAACAAACGAACGAGAATAAAGTGGAGTCTAACAATGTATAAAATAACAAAACTGCTTTTTTGGGAAATAAATGTTTTAACTTTGTGTTGATTTTACTATTTGAATTAGGAAGAATGCTGCTTGCATGAGTTGAGAGAGTTTACCTTTACCAATCATTGTAAACAGACATACATTGGTAGAATCCACTTTGTTCTCGTTCGTTTGTCTGCTAAAAGTGTGACTTTGAGGCCTGTTTCACCATGCCATGTATTTGCACACTTACTCCTTACTACTTTATAGAATTTGTATATAAATTCTTTCTTATCCCTCATGAACTCGCACCTGAGAGGTCTTGGAGGAAGTGTCAGGGGGGAGAATCTGTGTTCAGAAGAAACATTTGAAGCATTATCTATCTATCAAAAGATAGGAAAGCTTCTAATTCAACAGAGTTCTGGCTAACTCCAGTGCTTTTGCCCGAGCATCCAACACATCCTGGCTAACCTGATTCATCCTTGCTGTAGAAAGTTCCAAAAACAAAATATCCTTAACAGAATCTGTGTAGGAACTTCAAATTAGCTAGTTGATTATTTAGATTCTGGGAGGAAAAATAGAAAGTCTGAACATTCCAAAAGAGAAATGTAAATGACCGATACATGATCCTTAGAGATATCTCCTAGTCTTTTGATCAAATTAACAAAGAGGATGAGTGACATGATTAATATTAAGAGGGATTCCAAGTGCCTGTATAGCAAACCATAACTGTAAATATAGAAAGAAAGAGTTTAATGAAATATTATAGGTTTCCCTCAGATCCTGGAAATTACACAATCCATATTAATTCATAATATGTAAGTATATATAAGTATGAATACCGGCATTGTGCCATTGAACTGATAAAAAAGGTCACCCCCATCTGCAAGGCAGAATTATGAAAAATTAGTATTGAGATGCCACTTAGTTTTCCACTTTAAAACTTTTAACATACTTCTCCATGTTGATATTGCATAAGCTATGATAGAATCGTACCTCAATCTACATTGTTGGATTGAGATTTGTGTAAAAAGCACTTAATTTAAGGGAACAGGGGCTACCAAACTTCTTTCCACATCGATTGCCGAATTTGAATATACATCCTTAAACCAGTTTAAAAGTGAATGGAAAGGGCTTGAAAATACATTTTAAAATTGGGCAGAGATAAGCCACCAGACTTACTTTTCCACTGTAAATTAATTTGTTTAATCCTAGCACGCTTACCTTTCCAAATATAACGGGTTATTACCCTGTGCAATTTCTCCCAGTAGTTAGAAGGGGGTGCAAGAGGTAGCATTGATCCACAAAAATGTACCCTAGGTATTATACATCTTAATTATTGATACTCTACCTGAAAGAGGAATAGGTCAATTTAACCATCTTTCCAAATCAGAATGGACCCTGTTAAGTGTATTACAATAGTTCCTAGGAACAGTCATAACAATTAAGGGACAAATAGCCCTATACTGCTCCCGCTGCTCCGATTCTCCGGCCCATCTCACGCTCCATTGTCCCCTCACTCACGAACAAGACCCCGAGATACTTGAACTCCTTCACTTGGGGTAAGGACTCATTCCCTACTTGGAGTAGGCAATCCACCGGTTTCCTGCTGAGAACCATGGCCTCAGATTTAGAGGTGCTGACCCTCATCCCCGCCGCTTCACACTCGGCTGCGAACCGATCCAGTGAGTGCTGAAGGTCACAGATCGATGATGCCATCAGGACCACATCATCTGCAAAAAGCAGCGATGCAATCCGCAGCCCACCGAACTGCAACCCCTCCGCTCTATACGCCTCGAGATCCTGTCCATGAATATCACAAACAGGATTGGTGACAAGGCGCAGCCCTGGCGGAGGCCAACCCCCACCGGGAACGAGTCCAACTTACTGCCGAGAACCCGGACACAGCTCTCGCTTTGGGCGTACAGAGATTGGATGGCCCTAAGTAGTGACCCCCATACTCCCGCAGCACCTCCCACAAAAGCTCCCGGGGAACCCGGTCATATGCCTTCTCCAGATCCACAAAACACATGTAGACTGTATAGGCATACTCCCAGGCCCCCTCCAGGATCCTTGCAAGAGTAGAGCTGATCCGTTGTTCCACGGCCAGGACGGAATCCACATTGTTCCTCCTCAATCTGAGGTTTTTAATAACAGTGAAATAAAATCTCTTCCAAATTAGCCTTTTTCAATAGCTATATTAATCATATTTAACAGATGAGGTCCTAAAACATTCCAAAATTGTAAATAGACTTCTGGGGGACTGCCATCAATGCCAGGTGATTTACCCTTGTTCATCTTCTGGAGGGACTGATGAAGTTCATAAACAGATACAGGATCCCCTAATGACTCTTCTGGAGGTAAGGAAATCAGATACATTTTCCCCCAAAAAGAGTTTATATCTGTTATTGTTATATGTTAGTTATCTGCAGTATATCATTCTTCATAAAAAATGTAAAATATATAATTTCTTAACTCTTGTTTTATGAACATCAAATTCACCCCTCTGTATTAACTGGTTAAACTCCATCTTTATTTTGGCTAGAGATTTTGCCATCTTGTCAGAAAATTGTTGTTGTTGAGATCTTTCCAAATTGGATAATGTAATCTCCAATTCACTAATTTTCTTAAGTTGTTCTTTAAGTTGAACTCCTGATTCTGCAATAATGTTAAATTGAAACGCCACCTAGTGGCTCTCTTTGGTATATTACACATTACAGCATTTTAGCAGACGCTTTTATCCAAAGCGACTTACACATTACCAAATATATTTGCACATACAAGGAATTTTTCTTGGTAAATTTGCTCACATAGACACATCTAAGGTAAAAAAAAAGTAAGCATAATACAGCAATATCTATATATTAAAAGGAATAAAATGTTTGTTTTTTAAATCAACAATGTATGTTCACATACGAGTCGGTAGTAGTGCAAGAATGTAATATAATATAAAAGATCTCTTGTTATGACCGCTCGCCACTGCTTTAAGGCCAGGTAATTAGCTACACTACAGGTAATGTTGTAAGAGCAGATGGTTTTAGGGGTTTAATTGCAGTTTTCTGATAAATTCATTAACAGTACAAATAATAATAATTTTATAAGCAATTTAAATGACACCACATATTTAGCAACCACTAGCTTGACTTTTTAGACTTAACTAAATGTCATTGCTACTTTTACTTACGTAAAGATTTTGAGTTCCTCTACCACCGTTGAATAAATAGCCCATAATGTTTAGAATGAATATTGTGAATGTATTTGAACTCAAGCAATACAAACAATATCCAACTAGTATACAAATAAATAATAAAACAACTATGCAACACAACAAAACACAGCTATACTATACTACACTAATGGTTGTAATGATTTTGTTCCCAACAGGATTCCAGGCTCAACAGGTCAGTGCCACTCTTCCGGATGTTTTTCGATGGGGGTGACACTCTGCCTGATTTCCGGCTGAGTAGGGCTTCCATCACAGCCCTTCTCCAGCTCCTGGACCACAAACTACTCCATGGGTGGGGTCCAACTGTGGAGGTGCTGGTTTTCCTCTTCTGGTTGGCATGTGGGACCTCTTACCGGGTGGTGTCCAGGGCATTTGACATGCCCAAAGCCACTGTTCACCGGGTCGTCCACCGAGTGGCAGTGGCTGTGCAAGATGTCACACCACTGGTTATCAGGCTCCCAAACACAGTGGAGGAGCAGAGGGAGGTGGGGGAAGGTTTTGGGAGGCTGGCTGGGCATCCGGCTTTCCAGAGGTCGATGGGTGCCATTGGTGGATGCCACATCCGCATCAAAGACCCTGGAGAGCCAGATGCCCAGTGTTACATAAACCACAAGTCCTTCCCTTCCATCCAGCTGCAGGCCGTATGTGACCACAGAGCCAGGTTTACTGATGTTTTTGTTGGTTTCCCTGGCTCTGTGCACGACTCCAGGATCCTCCAGCACAGCCCTTTGTATAAGAGTGGGGTGTATCCATCACCGGGTACCTTCCTTCTGGGCGATGGAGGATACCCGTGCCTGGAGAGGCCCATCTCCCTGATGACACCCTAAAAAAGCCCAGTGAGAGGAGCGGCACAACACAGGTCTGGAGTTTTTAATTGTTCCTTTTGTGAATAAAGTGTGTTGAGGGATTGCTTGTGATAATGAATTTTAAATATTTACTCGTTTCACAGGTTCAATGCCCATCATGAAAGGGCTCGCTGTGTCATCGAGCGAGCATTTGGCATGATGAAGACCAGGTGGCGGGCCGTCTTTTTCCACGTCTTGGAGGTGGACACCACCTTCATTCCAGATGTCATCATGGCGTGTACCACCTTGCATAACATCTGCCTGGGTGTTGGGGACGTCCTACCAGTGGAGGAAGAGGAACCTGAGGAGGGAGGAGGAGGAGATGGGAAGACAGCAAGTGGCAATGCCCTGCGTCGGCGCATTGCTGCTCAGCTGTTTGCTCTGCAGGACCCTGTGGGCGACCAGGACTATTTCAGGCATTAGCAGCATGTTCCAGTTACTTTGTCTTTCTTATCTATTCACTTCACTTACTTCGATTAAGTTGTTTTATCATTTAACTGTTTGGATGTACCCGTGTAAATTGCTCAACATAATTGTATTTTCATCACTTCAGTGTTGTGTTGCATGAATATTCAACTGTAATACTTAGCTTTGCCTTTAGCACACAAATGTAACTGTAATACTGACTTTGTCTACCTTAATGACATTTTGAATTAAATCACAGACTAAAGGTGGAATTTCAATTATTTTTATTTCTGAACTCCCGAAGAAAGGAGAGAATGTTACTAGCAAATAATACATATATAAATAATAAATTAATCACAAAAGTAAAACTATTGACTGTTAATGTAATTGCATCTTAAATTACAACTGCAATTACACATAACATATAGACTACATAAGTAATAGAAAACAAATCATTGCATAATTATACTTACTTCTCTTTAATAAGCCTTTCCAAAATACAAAAGAGATGACCGGCTCTTTCAGCTGCAGCCTTCTGCCTGGCTAGCTCTCTCTCTTCTTCCCTGGCTGCCTCGTCTCTTAGGAACTCGGTGAAGGAGTTCCTCTTCTGTCCTCTGCGTTGACCGGGCCCTGGCTCACTCAATGGCTGTAGTCATGGGAGAGGTCACAGCACCTGATGGCCCTGGTTCTTTGGAGACGGAGGAAGAAACCAAAGGCATTGATGCACGCACCACAGGAGGAGTGATGGAGTGCCTGTGCCCCAAAACCTCATACATGAGAGGGAACCAGGGCCATGATGCTGCTGTTTTCCTCTCCCCTTTCTGTATCTGTTTAAGAAACAAACAAAGCTCCAGGTTGTGTTGCCAGATAAACAGTGAAGTGGCTGAGAGAGTTCATCAACTTCCACCATACTATGCCACGTACAATTATATACAACAAAAAATGCTATCCATCACTTCCATTGCCAAGGGACAGTTATCAGGGCAGTGAGGGAGTTCAGTTAAATGTGAGGAGGCAAAAAGTGCCATCATTGCTTACCTGGCATTGCCTATGCAGATCTTTATCAGGAGGGCCAGTGAGTCTATTGTGACTATTTTGCTGGCATTACAATGGCTTTCTGTGCACCCATGCTACCAGGAGATTGGCTCAAATTATATTCCCTTCATGCTTGGCTAGGTTGCAGCTTAGAAACAAGCTGCTTATGGAAGCCAGGGGAAGATTGCTGATAATAGGAGCTTCACATCTAGTTGACCTTTTTCCTACTCTTTTTTCCTCCTCCGCAATAGCTCAATTGCAGTGACAGGAGAAAAGGAAACAATCTATTCAGTAGAGGACACACAACCTGCACCATCTAAGCCAAGGCCTTGGCACTGCATGGCAAGGTCTTTGCTCCTTGCAACCAATACTCTGATTTCCACTGGGCCTAAAGAGGATTGCCTGGGCTTACTCATTATTTATGTCTCTCAATTTCCACATCTCTTTGCATCTTGTTGCCCACAGCTGTGGTTCCCAACCACCAGATCTCAGACCTGCACTGGGCCACAGTTTGCCACAAGGCAGCGAAAAGGAGAGGGAAAAATGTCTGAAAAATCCTCCATTTTATCTGTCCTTTGTACATCATCTAGCGGAAATACAACTCCATGAGCAGAAGTATACAAATAGTGCAGACTCAGGACCAAAAAGCTGTAAACACACAAAGGCGAATGTATGACATCCTGTGTACTGTACACCACTTTTATGCATGTTCCTGGTTTGAAATAACAAACATTGTGGAATTGTCAGCATGTGAACAAACTTAATGTCCACAGTCTGTCAAGTCAGTTAACCATAGGGCCCTTTGTCCCATTATAACAATAGTAAAATAAATAGCAATAAGCCTAAATAAGCACGTAATCATTGTGGGCGAAAATAACTAAGTTAAAAACAAAATAGAGAGTATTTGGAGACACTAGTGTAGATATTACCGATTTAAGAAAATATTTCAAATGGCAAAAAGTGATAGTGGCTATTATAAAGGAACACTTTGAAATGAGTACATCAAGAGCCACAAAACTGTCGTGATCTCAAAGTGTACTTTCTTACCAAAAACAGTCACCGTTTGTGAAGACCGGACTGTGGACTCCAAATACCACTCTGAAGTGGTATTAGGGTAACGGTGCATTAAGTGTGGGATGAGTGTACTGCGTGTTGTAGTGGCATGCCCAGCTCCAGAGGTCATCGCTCCCCACTGGCGTGTTGGCATTGTTCAGACATGGGACAGTCTTGCACACTTACTCGATACTTAAAGGATAAGTTTGCTATTTTGGACCTTATTTGGACCCTATTTGCAGATTTTCTGCCATGCAACTGACACATAGAATACATAGCTACAATAGAAGTCAATTGGGCAATCGTAAATGCAATAAATGTGCTTTTCCGAGACGGGAAGCTCCGTGTGTATTCTTACAGGTCTCAGAATGCTCTCCTGTGAAATGTACGTCACATTTTACGTGCTTAGCATGGCTTGGAGATATGTGTTTTCTCTGCTCCCACAGAGGAGGAGGGGAGCGTAAAGTGCCGGCTGTTTGCAAAAGTATCTAGGCGAGCAGCCTGCGTTTGTTTACCTGCTGCAACGTAGGCTACTATTTGCACAAATAACTCGGACGATGAATTCTTATAATGATTACGAAGACGAAGATGAAGACTTTGACGGCCCTGGCTACGGGTTTGAGCCAGAGTACACGGACACAGAACTCCAAGAGATGGATGAGGAGAGAGAGAGGCGTGGCCATCCGAAGTTGCGGCCGAGGCTAGACCAATAATTTTGGGGGACATTTTGTGTTGTTGCAAGAGGTGCAAGCAGATGTCCAGAGAGGGGGAACGTTTGTGTTGTAGGGAGTTGGGATCTGTTGCTACCGAATGCCATTGAAAACCTGGATGTATCCGTGAATAACACTGGATCATCTCCAGCGTGCCCAACCGATGCCATGGACTTTGAAGAGCGAATCTTCCACGTCCCCAAAATAAATTGGAGGAAGCAGCCCAGGCCGGAGGAACCTGTAAGGATTACAGGTAGAACCCAAGCGCAGACAGAGGAGGTAGTGATGGGTGGACTCGAAAAAACGATTTGAAAAGCTTCGAATCAGTGCTTCGAGGCGTGTATCAAAGTGGCTGATCAAAGTCACGTGATATCAGAAAATTAAGTGTCGATACAGCATCCTGTTTCAAACCGTTTGGATGTTTTATTGATTCGACGCTAAGGGGGCTCAACCCCAAAGTGAACCCGTGTCAAAATGAACGGCAACTACTGATCTCGAGTCAGTTGTCATACCTTAGGCTCATAGTAACTGACAGATTCAAACAAGTTTGAGCTGGATCTCCAGTCAGTGATTACAGGTTTCCTGCAGATCACCTGATGTGCCTTACCGCCAATATTTACAATTGAAGTGAATGAAAATAGCCCAATTCTGTGGGTTTCCGTGTGAGAGAGAGAGAGAGAGAGAGAGAGAGAGAGAGAGAGATTTATGATGTAAAACATTCACAGATTATTACTTTTA
>OMOT01069050.1:0-11962 GCA_900312575.1 Acanthochaenus luetkenii | reverse complement strand
TTATCGCTTAACATGTAACGTTAGTACTGTAACGTTAAGCCTCGGTTACGAGACCGTAAAGAAATACTGTATAGGCCTAGTTTTTTTTTCTCATGAATTATTTAATGTGGAACACTTTCAGTGTACTGGTGTGAATATTAATGTCTATTTGTTGGCAACTTTCCCACTTTTGCGCTATTAATTGAACGAGATTTATATGGCTGTGAATGATGTTTGCGGGTGGAAATTTGATTTGATTTGTGAAACAGAAATAAACAGTTATTCAACTGTTTCAAATGTAAAAATGCACTAATAACCTCATTTAATGTGTCTAATTAAATTCATGCATGTTATGCCTACATTACATAAATGAAATATAGTGTCAGACAATGATATGCAAACTGAAAAATAAACGAGTTCTGTTTAATATATACTGTTTGTTTTTATTTCTGAAATGTATTAGAAGTTTGGAAGTAGACTAGTATGTTTCTTTTTTTTAAAGAACCTTGAATGATGAATCCCAGGGGACTAGACTCTATGCCTGCTGTGTGAAAATGATCATCTGACTAGATTCAAAGCAGCCCCACCTAGCGGAAAAACCACGCCACGCCACTGTGTTTGACTGCTGCAGCCCAGGTTGCAGAGGGCAGTTGGTCACGTGATGTCAACATACCGAGGCTGGAGCAAACGGGGGTCGTGACGTATGACGTAACGTAGCTTTCTGTTAGCTGACACAACCGAAGACTTACTGTCGGATGAACACAGACAAACCTACCACTCGGCCCACAGACGTATGAGCCCTGAGGTTGGACCGGACATGGTCCACTTCTCCCGAGACAGTGAACACGGGATCTGCAAGGCGCGGCGGTAAAACAGTTCAGTTAGCTAGCTGACGTTTGAGCTAGCAAGACTTCAACTTTAGCATGAGCTACTATCGTCAAAGTGGACTCACCATACAAGTGGTCGTAGACTCGGTGCGGTCTGAAACCTTTACTGCCCCCATTTTGCTTTTGAACTGTGCGACTGACAGACATGTTCAGCGATTCGGCTCTGATGGCGCTGACCTGCAGTGTCTACCAGCGTAACCATGGAGACGGTAAACTGACTTGACCCATTAACGTTTCACATACTTCACAATACGTTTGTACGCATGTATTGCAATACAGGAAAACGAGCAACAGCTGTATTTGTACACGTGGGCGACGTTCATTATTTAGGGATGTAACGTTATTTAAATATATTTTGGATAGACTTTGGTGCTAATGAATTCTGACACCACAAACACTAATAATACTACAGAAGAACGAGATTCAATGATCCCGGGCTACATCATTAAAGTACATGAATAAACTTGTTGGACAATGTGAAATAATATACTGTATCTTAATTATACATATCTCAGGGTGTTAAAGTGTCATATTGTTTAGCAAACCCCCCCTCTGGGATTGTGGCAGGTGCATTAATGCATTTATTTCATAAAGCTGCCTAGTCTGTCAGGTTATGTGCCAAATGCGATGTGATTACTATGTTTCTTTATTATTGTGTGCATCATTTGTTGAGGCTGGTGCTGAGTGTGGTCGTTTGTCGAGGAGGAGGAATCTTGATGTTCAGGTGTTTGTTGTCTGTCTTTGATTGTCTTTCTGTGCTCGCACTTCAACTGGGAATTAGATTTGATTATCTACTTATGATGAATATGTACATGGGGGGTAGAGCTCGATAAGCCGGCTTCCTACCCCTTTTCGAGCAGAACCTAAAGCTTTTTTTTTTACCTTTTGCATTTGTAATCGGTTTGTTGTTTTATTCTTGCATTTTACTGTTGTATAAAAAATATATCATTTTATTGTTCGAAATAAACATACTTCCAAAAAACAATATTGGCTTTGTATGATATTGTCTCACATAATTGAATCAGTCGAGGCTCTGACTGTATCAGGGTGAGGCGAGTGTATGAATGAAATGGTTGTAGCTAACCGCCGGCACAGAGCCACATGGAAGGAGTCACACCTGAGACTTTGGGGGACTTGATCAGGTTGTCACGTGATGTCATATGTGACGTCATCTGACCTTGCCACACCTTGGCTTTTGGTGAATTGATGCCCCTGCTAGAGTCTATGGTTTAAGGTTAGACCAATAGTTTAGACAGGCCAACAACAAAAAAAGCATTATGTATTATTTCCGCCAGGGGGCAGAACATTTCCTGGTCAGATGTTTTTCACTGAAAGAATATTTGACCCATTTTGTGCAATAAGTGGGTGATCAGGGTCAGTTTAGCTGGTAAACCACTATTAAATCTATTTATGTATGTATTTATTTAATTTTTTTAAATAAATATATTATATTTGGACTAAATATTTGTATGGACATTAATCAGTAGCCACCTCTTACTAAAGTGCTCAGTAAGGGTGGACCCAATCGTTAGCTTCAAGGCTTAAAAAGCATTTTTACACACGGTGCAGATGGAGAGCATGATAAAATGTATTTGCTTCACTGATAGCAAATACATTTTTGACTTCATAACACAGCTCACTTTTTCCCTTACTTTTCAGAGCCTCACTGTTTGTTGCTCAGCACTTTAGAATTGTACACATTCTTGTATTTTTATGCAATGGAACCCATGGAAGTTTAGGAAATTACCAAGATGTGTTCCCAATATTACAGCTACAACATCGAACCGTTTTTGGGTAGAAATGGTGACATCAACAGGAAGCTCTTGGCAGCCTGTGTTATCAAGGGGAAACAGTGCACGCACACGCGCGCGCTCTCTCACACACACACACAAATGTGTGCACACATACACATAGGCACATGTACATATAACAACTAATGTGTCAATGTGTACTGTGTGACAAAGAGACAGAACTAAGAGTAATCTTGTCAATCGCTCATCAATCTTTTTCTCTGTTCCGCTTCATCCAACACTACCAGTCAGAGCGACATAACCTCACAGCTGGAAGGTTTTGCAATGCTGTGGAAAAGCTAGTTCCTTTGTGTTGAGTGTGCCAGCTCACGCTCAGCTGATCTTCTCCTGCCCATGTTAGATAAACACAGTCTAATATTAGACTACATAAAAAGGAGAAGATAAAAACAGATGCCTTGGGTTTGCATTATTTGTAACAATATATGGACAAAATGGTGACTATGCCTTATGCCTAGTTATAGTGCCTGGTTTTAGTGCGTATACTTCCCCACAGTAGTTTCATTACCCTTTATGAAATCTTGACGCCATCAATTGCACGAGAATGTATGAGGGGGTGCAAATAAGTCAGGGTGATCTAGTGTGATTTTATGTCGTTTTCACAGATTGTCTATTTAGAAAGATGCTGTTCTGTCACCACCTCCCACTATGTTCCCATTGGTAGAGTGAGATCGCACGGAAGTAAAGAAAAAGCTGTACATTTCTTTTTGCGGTTATTCTGCAATACCTGATCTTATATGGGACGGCTAATATCAAGAAGTCTTGGCCGACTGCACAGCCTACTCATGAACCGCAAGCTTAGTCACAGCTTGCAACTCTGAAAGCCACACAAGCTAGATGCCTACAGAACGCGTCATTGTCGCAGTCAGACAAGGAGTCACTGATAACGTCTGCCCCTGCATTAACACTTCATAAACCGCCTATGCAGGCATCTCTGCATTGTGTGACCGTTACACAGAGGGTTTGTTTTTCCCCTGCCTCTGCAGATGTGAGACCACAGCCAACAACTCGCACCAAATTACACCGGCAGGAAATGTTATTTCCAAACCTACGAGGGTATAGCTGATTATCCAGGGGGTCGCATAGGGTGAGGCTCAAAGATTTTCTGATGACATGTTGTACTTGATAATCAACACTGGAGCATATACTGTAGTTCACGGAGTACAACATCACTCTATTGTCTGCACAGTGGGAGATGGGCACTTGCTGTAAAATGTGTTATCGTTTTGAGTGTTCATGCCACTGTGAGAGGGTGATCACGTGACAGGCAAGAAAGGAAACTGGTGTCTGAGTTATCACATGTCATCCTGCATGGGAGAAAAAGGCAGATGGGGGGTGGAAAGCGGTCCGGAGAGAGGGGAAGAGAGAGAAGACGGACAGGGGAGGGAGGGATTTGTTTTATATTACTGTAACATGACGAGTGTTAAGGATGTTCAGTTTATCCGCACAGGGATGAGAACCTGCTTTTCTTAGAGCAAGAGATTGAGGAAGGCAGATGAGAAGGGCGCAGAGAAAAGATTGCAATATTCAGTTGATTTACCTGAATGAAATGATATTTAGCACAGGGAGTTGATGTCACTGTAGATTGTATTCAGGACTGAGGATTTGGAGCTAAAGGCCCAGCGAGTAGTTGTATTTGGTTTCAGATTAGATTTAAAAGGATGTTTTTCTTTCTGGTGTGAGCGGCAAGTTTTCAGAAGAAGAAGTGGACAACTGGAGATGAGGGAGACGATGTGGGTTTATGGAGTGATAATCCTCCTCGTGGTGTCTGAAGCGTGGAGCCTGGACTCAGGTTTGAGGTTTTTCTCAAATATATTTTTGGCTCTTCATACCTCTGTTGTGGTACTGCAGTAGCTGTACCACAACAGAGGTATGAAGAGGTTGGCCCATGTTTTCATTATGAACAAACGCCTTGTTTCTGCAGTGGGAATTGTGATTTCAGATCAGAATGACACTATGATACAGCTTTTCACCGTCGTGGAAACTGAAAGGTGGTGTGGAACGCCCTGTGGTTTCACCAAGCCAGCACATGGTTTGTTGTTTACACCTGCCACACGTAAACAAGTCTACAGATTAACCATCAGTTACTGAACCCGTAGCCTTCCATGACATCACTTTCTTGACAATAAGAGTAATTGTTTTGAGTGGAAATGGTGGTTCTGTGTGAACAGTGTTTGCGGTGTAGAAGAGGGGAGATTATACCATTACGGTTTAGAGTCATTTGTGTATTTTACAGTCAGTGATTTCGTCACTACAGCTTCGTTTTTTAGTTTGACAAAGAGACGGCGTATATTATCAAATACTCCTGAGAAACTATTCAACTTTCAACAATGGCAAATTGTACAATTTCTCTCTGTGATTTCACCCTACTGCAATTTTGATCATATCAATTTATTTGCAAAGTCAGACCTGTTATAATCATATTGCTTCTGGCCCTAATTACAACTAACAGATGGACTGGTTTCAATGTCACTCCCTCTCAATTGTTGCTCTGCTTAGTGAACACGCTGGAATGAATCACAAACTGCTTTGGATGCTACTGGCTGAATAATGTCGTGATATTTTACTAACTTTCTCCTAACATGCTCCTCCATCTCTCTCAGGAGCTAATCAAAGCGCCTCTGTGAATTCTAACACTACTCCTCCCCCCACCTCCAATGCGAATACAGAAATTAAAGACGATGGTAAAATTATTTTTTCCTCCCCCCCAGCTCATTTGTAATATTAGAATAATGTTAAATAGAAACAGGAATAAAGGAGAGATTGGTGAATTGTTTAAACCAATTAAAATAGGTCAGCTGCCATGGAACAGGAGGTTGAACAATGATATGTAAGAATGTTTTGTAGTTGTCCCCATGGGAGAATCCTTACTTTCATACATTAAAACCTTTATTCAGCCTTAAAATTGTGAACTTAGTGAAATTACCTTGAACCGAGTTACATCTGACATTTATGCAGTCACACTCCCACTGGTTTCAAGTAATTGAGAGGATTATATGTACCTCATTTTTAGCATATTTTAAATCAACATATGAAGAGGTTATTTCCAAAACACTACTGCATGTGTGTCCATTTTGGAAAAATAATTATACTATGTTCATCATTAAATGTCTCTGAATATAAATGTGTTGGATTTTGTCAGCTAAGTCGCATGTTACGTTTTTAAATTGTTGCGCTATAAATCAATTTTTAAGCGTAGGTTCCAAATGGTGGATAAGTCAATTTAGAATGAAATTCTTCATATGTTTGAATAATTGTTTTTACATAATGTTTGTAAATATATTTTTTAAAGGTTTCCCCATGGGGAAAAAACATCATAACGTCTTTCTATATCAGGATATTATATTGTTATTGTTAGAAACATAAAGCAATTCCTTCATCCTTACAGTGTGTAATAGTACTCCATTCTATTTGTTTTAGTAATGCATCATTCTAAACATCTCTTCTTGTATTTTTTTATTCAGTTTCCAGAAATGAAATTGTTAACCTGGGGAGTGACGTTAACCTGACATGCGTCAATAAGACATGGAGTGAGATGATATTCACTATCTGGAAAATAAGCTTGGATAGTAAAGATTGTGAGATTGGCTCTAGCAATCATGGCCAAAGTCATAACTCGTGCAACGATGGCAAGGCTCTCCACAACACGTCCAGTGCTGAATCATACCTGCTCATCCCAAACTTCTCGAACAGCGATGAGGGGGTCTACAAGTGTGAGTCGGTTTACACAGGAGGAAGAGACTCTGTAAACTTTGACGTTTCCGTCACAGGTAGGATACTATTTGCTCTCGCAACTCTTTTGAACGCAGTATGCTGAATTAGTCAGTGAGTCTCATTCCTGTCATCTCCCCGGTCCAGTTGCTCCTACGATATCAGCCTGGCTGGAGTGGCAGGGCGACAGGAGAGTGGCTGTGTGCCTAGCTGCACGGGGGAAACCTGCTGCCTCCATTGTCTGGAGGAACATGGGAAACTCCTCATCTGTGCCTACAGTGGAAACCCTAAGTGGCCCAGATGGAACCTACACAGTGCAAAGCCAGCTGGATCTCCCAGAGGGCATGGCTACAGGCAACCTGACCTGTGCAGTTGGCCACGCGTATTGGAAAGTAGAGAGGACAGTGATGCCAGAAACCCCAAAAGGTAGGCCTCCTGGACTGCCCTGGCAGTAATAATACAGAAGTATTATTACTATTTTTATGTAGGATGGATAGCAACAAGATTGCAAAGATTTACGCATTGGTTTTAGCACAGAAGGAATCATTATGGCTATTAATAATCACTGACATGTTGTGTTATATCAATTATCTATCTGTGAATGGATACAATAAGTCGTAAAATACTGATGTCCAAGAGATCCATGGCTGTTCTTTTATGTGCTCTCTAGAATCAGCTGCTCATGTTCCCTGGGTGCCACTTCTCATTTCTGTGATAATCATCGTTGTGATTTTGCTGGGATTTTTATACTTTGCACAAAGGAAACTAATCATGATCAGGTACGAATATTCATTTAATAGAACGACTAACGGAAAAGTCTACTTGTGAGCCTTTTGTGTGTGTTATTGGGCTGATTTGTGCATATCCACTGTTTTCCAGGCATTGCTGGCAGTGCAACGCTCCACCATCTGAGTCCAAATCTCCGCCGGTAGGTAACCTTGCCTTCACATGCTCTGCGATCAGCTCGGTATAGTTTTGTTTGTTTTAGTGTGCATGGGTAAGTTTCGTTCAAGATTATTTCTCTGATTTTTCTCAGGCAGAGGATGTGGAGGAAGTGGAGCCGTACGCCAGCTATACTCAGCGTGTCAACTCCATCTATAACTCATCTGCAGATCTGTTCGCATGAAAATCCTGTTTGTATCACACGCACGCACCACAAACACACACACACACATTCTCACATGCACACACATAAATGCACATCCCTCTATGAGAAACTGAAGACTGTGAAAATGAGAAACGGTGAGATAGTAAAGAAAGAAGAGGGTGGAAGATAAGATGAAAGACTTCCGATAAGAGAGGGAAGCCTCTCAGTCTAATTCTGTCCTGATGGCTTTTGACTGATGGGACAGGGGATCTACATAACGTTACAGACTGGCTCACCTGTACAACACATGCAGTGTTCACCAGTCTTCCCTCCGGAGCTGGTGATGCCACGCGTGTGTCTCATGGACAATGTTAATAATAACTACAGACACGTGTGAACTGCTGAATCTGAAAGAACATACATTGCAGCCGGATGCAGCAAGAATACAGAATTATAGACTTGCTGATGAAATACATGGGTCGCACCCACGTATAGTTGCACATATTCTTATTTACATGAACTTTTAAGAAGATACTCACTTTTTAATGGATTCTTTCTACTTGCAATCTGCAGTCAGCACAAGAAGAGTAAAAGTGCAATTCAATGACAATGTTGCCTCAGGAAAATCTGTACAGTATTAAATTATGTATTCATGTTATGTATGCATGTAAAAGTGTGTATTTACATGTGCAGTATTACAAATATATCTGATCTAATTTTCATAAAAACACATCTGATCTCATTTGTAAAGTTACACAGACTCGGGATCGACGAGTGCCAAGGACACAATAGTAAAACAGTGCAGAATATTCCGAATTTCTTGATGACGGATCATCTGATGAGAAAACACATTGCTGTAGTCATTTTGAATGTTGGTGAAATAATTTGACTGTTACACAATTTTAGATTTTGCCTTTATAGCTGGCTGTTCCTTTCGTCACCCTCACTGTGGCACTGCACAGCAGGCCCGTTTCTGTAGAAGGTGTTGCTCATTTGTTTATGGGTATAGAGGAAATATAAACTTAGAAGAGGGAATATTCTGCCATCTACAGGTAGAGATTGGAACATATATCAGACCATTTTCTCACATTTTCACAGAAAAACTTTCTGAAGAATGCTAAAACAGTGGTTAAAATGAATCTAGCTTTGACCTTTAGACCTTCAGCGTTTAATACGATGAATATTCAATAATCCTGATTTATGATGTGAACCGACTTTCTATTCATTCTGGATAATGCTCACCACCAAATTGATCATCTTACAATTTTGCTGTACTAATAAAAGGGGAAGCTGTTTTACTTGGACCTCACCGCTCTCTTTCTGCCCACAGAATGTGACATGCCGGTACTGTTCAGCGTCTTGTGGTCCTCATTCAGTTGTCCGCGTCTTCATTGCTACACTCTGTTGATTACATCAACAGGATTCTTCCTATTGCAGATTTGAGCTTTAGACTGTATGACTGTGACTATTAAGCTCTTAAATTCAACTGCTTTGAGAAATGAACACCACTGATATGACAGAATAATTAACAATATTGGCACTCGGTAAACATTTAATCAATAAAAATGATCAAGCAAAGGCAACACATGTCACACTATGATGTAGAATACCTCTCCCACTCCAAATGCACCCGTCCACATGCATAAATAATCCTGTATAGTTTCATATACAGACCCTGTATATATTTGGAAATATTTGACAAACTAAGAGTTTTCAGGAAAGCGCAGACATCTACATTTTGTGAAACGAGCACAAACTCTGAAATGCAGATGTGTTGTGGACACTAATTATGTGAACATTATGTTCCTTCACCATACATTGGATGATGTGACATTTTCAACTGTTCATCACATGAAAAGATTAGCTAAAGGTTATGTTTAGTAAAACAACTAGCTTTGATTAAGGTTAGAGTTAAGGTTAAGGTTAAGGTCAGGGTTAGGTTTAGGCAACTGAAACAATTTGTTATGGTAAGGTTTTGTAATTATTTTGTGTAATTAATAATGTAATTAATAATTACATTTATTACTCTCACTTTCCATGCACGGAGCACGTATTTGCATTTCAAGACATCATGCTCATTTCATGAAATTTGCCTGTGAGACCAGGCACGTCAGACTAAAAAGTTCCACGTTGATTCTTCTGAGGCTGGGTTTCTTCTGTAAAGAGGTCAGATACGTCTATCTTCTCAAGGAAGGAGCCACCCCCAGCTGTGGGGTGGCTCGGGCGGGGGGTTGCCTCAAAAGTGGAAGGAAACTGCTTGAAAGGCTTGATGTTTCCACAGCCAACAGCTTCATTTTTCACAGTTTCTACATTCAAGATCAAGATTAGATTGGCACGACATAAGCATGTATTAGATACTTCCTCCTCTCTGTGATATTATCTACTAGTCCCCTTAATAGGTGCTGCTATGCATCATGCGATAGCCCCAATTGACTTCTCATCTCTTCCTGTTGTCGTCAGTTTACCCCATGAGGACATAATCGTCCTCACAGTCGTCTTTAGATGAAGACTCGGATTCAGGTTCAGGTCGAAGTTCAGATGGGACATTAACTATGGCATAGTCGCAATCATCTTCGGCGGAAGCTCTGATTCCCTCTGGTGTCTTGGCGTTGCTGTGGTCGATGGAAGCGTATGTCACATCCTCTTTAGGCGAAGTCACTTCCTGTCATGAGATAGGAATCATCCAGAGTGAGCTGGTCAGGCCTCTGTCCTTAAAGTATGTATCATATAATGTAACATGTCATTCAATTTGTTTTATATAGTGAGCTACTGCAACACCCCAACACACACACACACACACACACACACACACACACACAGAGTCCCATGATGACTGACAGCTGTCACTGATGCCATGAAGACAGCGGACAGCATGTTCAATGGCAGACATGTTGCAATGACAGTGGTCTGGACAGGTTTACCTTATGTTCTGTGTTTGTGTTGGTTTCATCATCTTGCGCCGCATCCCCATGAGAAGAAAATATATAAATGTCAATCTTTGTAGGCCAGTGATGAAATCATTTTTAATGATTGTGTTAATACGAATAGAAATGTAGCATTACCTTGCTTTGTTTTCTTTTTCCTGCCAAACAATATATCACATCATCCAGGTAAATATAGTATTGTACTATTATTACTACTATTGTACGGTACTTTGTTTTCCCAGAACCCGTTATATCCCATTAGTATGTGAGACATTTATTTAACAGAGTGATAGATGTTCATTTATTCTGTGAAGATAGTTCCACATAATGAATGAAAAGCTGCAACCGGTTTTGAGAGGTGTAAGTTTCCCTGACAGTTCAACAGATGACACGTTGTACTGCAACAGGAAGCTCTTTGCATGTGATGAACAGTGCAGGGTACGGGAGCTTATAGGCCTGTAGGCTCGCCTTTGAGATCATATTATGGCAACAGCAAAAAAGACGTGACAAGTTGCAAACTGAAATGCTCTGCCTTTGACTGTTTGTCATTGACACTGGCTGAAACGCAACCTGGTCTTATCCAATAACCACCATTTCCTTGCTCTGAAAGAAAATTGCAGAAGCAACTTTCCACAATGTGACATTATTTCATCTAAACAAGTGCTTCACTGCCACAGCTCTGTTTCTCTTGCCCCTGTTCTGTCCACATTTTCACCGTAACCAACAAAACCGCACTTGTTGTCATGAAGTCTTCTGTATATGCAGCAGTTTCAGGATATCATTAGCATACAATTATTACATGCTGAAAAATTAGTGTGCAGCATGTGTGTGCCCTTGTAAGTGTGTGTGTGTGTGTGTGTGTGTGTGTGTGTGTGTGTGTGTGTGTGTGTGTGTGTGTGCTATCTGCTGATGATCACTCACCCTAATATCTGTGAAGGGCAGTTTCCCATTATGTGCCAGGATGCCCACGCGGCGGTTGTATGCGTCAGGCGGTGCCAGGTACCACCAGCTGGCACAACAACCAGCGCTTGGTTGGCGTTGGACCTCAGAGGCACAGCTTAAGAATAACTTTAAACCTGAGGCTGCATTGGACAGTGATCTCTCTCTCTCTCTTGCACACTAGTGTGAGGAACAGACCACATATATGAGAGAGAGAGAGAGAGAGAGAGAGAGAGAGAGAGAGAGAGAGAGAAGACAGGAGCAGTTCCTACATGCATGCTGGTGTGCTACTACCTGGGATAACATCCGTCATACAGCTTATTCAACTCCAAACGTTGAGACACGCATCTTGAGTCAAGATAGACTCACAATCAATTATTTTAAATAATACCTTCAATGTGATGTGTGGTAGACATTAGAGAGAGAGATCCGTGATGGGTTAAAATGCAGGGAAATAAATTTCACTATCTAAATCAAATTAATTTGAGCGATAGAGAGAGTGAGAGAGAGAGGAGAGTCAGAGATAGATATATAGATAGATAGATAGATAGATACAACTGACTGTGTGATATTTAGATTTCCTGTTCACTGTGGTTTCGAACTGCTCTCCAGTGCTAGTGCACATAC
>OMOT01069037.1:0-10870 GCA_900312575.1 Acanthochaenus luetkenii | reverse complement strand
AAAATTACTTTTAAAGGGATACTTTTCAAAGGGCATCAATACCAAATGAGTAGTATGCGAGTATCGAAGTATCGATTATACGTTTATATCAGCCCATCCCTAGTGGACATTCCTTTCCCAATTTAGCCGCATCATCAGCAGATGGTTACTGTAAAATGATGACGGAGGTTAAGCGGTCCAGATTACATACAGAGCCACGCTCGTGAGAAGAGCTGATGATCCATCGCATAACACGTTTTTCTGGTTGTAAATCAGTGGAATAATTAGCGCGACTGAAAACTGTTGTTTAACAGGCAAAAAAAATGCAACATAGTTTCGTCCTGTGTCATCCTGTGTCATGCTGCTTTGTGTGTTTGTTATTCCAGTCCACGTGTAGAGAACGTAAAGTGGGGTCGGAATGACATAAAATACAGCCGTATTTTTGCGGCAATGGCGATAGAGGAAAATATCTACGATAGACATTTTTCTATCGCCACACAATATATATCGTCATATCGAACAGCCCTACTTCAGGCTAGCAGCTAGAGGAAGGATGACAGAGGATAATAAATAAATAAAAGAACCAATAAGAGTATCGATAAAGTACCAAACCGATAAGCAGTATCGATAAGAGTAGTAGTATCAATAAAATCCTAACGATACCCATCCCTATTCATGACTGCTTTCTCACTGCTTGGAGATTGAAAATCTACACTAATCCGGCGAAATCTGAAAACATGTTTTTTTTTCATCTCTGTTTTGCCCTTCTGTTCACACTAAAACAGCGTTTACGTTTTCCCAAGTGGATAAATGTGAAAATGCCGGTTGTGCGTTGTGTGGCGGGGAAAACAAATAAACAAACAAAACAGACTTTGTTGTGAGAGTTACTTAAGTGATATCGTCCTTACTGTGTATAGTCCTTTCCTAAGTTAGCCACACCCTCATCAGAAGGTTACTGTAAAATGATGACGGAGACTTTTATCCGAATAATGTCTTTTATTTAAACGCTTAGTAAATTGGCACAACACGTTAACTCTCAGTCTATTTCCCGGTCTACTCTATACATGTCTCTGTATTACCATAACTCTCTTAGTAACATTGCATGATAAATATTTACCATATATGACAGTTACTGCAACTTGAAACGCCCCAAGATTTCTCCATATTTATTTAGACAAGATTTCCAGTCTATATTCTCGGTGGCTTTGGTACTTTATACTCATTTGTTACCACGCTTGTAAACAAACGTGGCGATGACACGTGTGGCAGAAATGGCATCGAGACTAACATGGTTAAAGCTTCACACATCCACGGGAAAAGGAATATGTTAAAAGATCGACCTCTGAATTTATGAATCTATATTGGATTATTCAAATGAAGATCGATTTGAATCGGAAAATCTATTTATTTTTTTAAAACACAGCCCTAACCAAATGTCCACACCCACTCGGTCTCAGATTCGGTCTCAGAAGCTACCTGCCGGATCTTCTTCCTAATTCAAATAGTAAAATCAACACAAAGTTCAGTTTTATTTCAGCAAATGCTGAGTCGGGTTTTGTTATTTTATACATTGACAGAATCCGCTTTGCTCTCGTTCTTTTGTGTGTTAAAGTGTGACTTTGAGACCCGTTCTCTATACCATGTATGTGAACAGGGAGAGAAATAAACCCTATTTTTGATTATCAAGTTGTAATCAACAGAACAACCATTGAGGATATTACTCCAATATTTGGAGTTACATCATAGCAAGGAAACTACACAACCCAAACCTCTACCAAACTTTAATGATGCTTTAAGTTTCTATACAAAAAAGCTTTCCCACCAGTGGCCATACCCAACACCAGAACTGCATTTGGGCAAATATGGTGAATTTACAGCATCTCTATCAGTTGGACGGGGCGCTCTTCTCTATTGCAGCCTGACTGTGATTTAGGCTGTAAAGCCGGGTCAATTTTTACATACAAATATAAAAAAGTGTGTTAAAGTACAGCTTTAATAGGCCTACAATACACAATAAAGGGTCCGTTTAAAAATACAAATAAACATTTCCAGCTACTGCCTGAAATGAGCAATTTATTATCTTCAATTTATTTGCACCAGAACCCAGGATCATACTCTGGTCATGTCAGGACAGTGATACATACCTGTTTAGGCAGGTGGAGCAGGTTGTTTCTGAGGAACATGTATTTAGCCTGGCTCCACGTGCCATCTATGATGATGATGTTATATCTTACAGTGCCCACTTCCTGGTCTTCCTGGCCTCCCTGGTTTTGCACTAGCTCCTCCAGGTTCTGGGCGTTTGGGCCTGGGTACAGGATCAACGTCCGGCTGTCCCGACACACTGCAGCCAGATCTGGGTGCCTGAGTAGAGGAAAGAGAGCAAATCTTAATACCACAAAAATGAATTACATGTAAGATTTCAGTGACAATGGTACCAACACATAACACAGAAATCTCCCTCAGGGTCTTAAAAAATACTGCTTACTTGTCTTCATTAAATCTCCTTCCAACTAAGACATTGCATTTTCCTGGTGGCAAACACGCAGCAAGGAGAGGCACTGTGCGAAGTACTCTACTCTCCTGAAAGCACACCAGGGGTTAGAGTTCAGTGGTCTGAGACCATGTGCTAGCAAGAGCCATGTGTATGCAGGTTTTCATTTCAACCAAACACTACACCATCTGAGTTCACTGATTAACTCCCCCTCGCTGGTTAAAGGTGTGCCAACGATTGACATCAGCCATTCGATTTGAATAAAAACCTGCATACACACATCTCTCATTGGCACAAGGCTGCAGACCACTGGGTTAGTTCAAAAGTTGATTCATGTTTTGAATAGAGATGTTCCGATACCATTGTTTCCTTCCTGATACCGATACCTGAACTTGCGTATAGGCCGACACCAAGTACCTATCCGATACCAGTGCGTTAAAAACGATATATCATTATTTTTTTATGTGGATGTGATATGATTGCCATCATTGTTGTACGGCCTGGCTCAGGTTAAACCCTTTGTAAAACATGAACAAATGCATACAGAGAATGAACGCCATAGAACGTTCTTTTATTATCTAGTGTGGCAGTCATAACGGAAAAAGACCATAAATAAATCAAGGAATAAATAATAATTTATTGTGAAAAGAAATTCAATAAATACTAAATAAAATAAATAATACAGTAACAGTATAGTGCAACGTCAACTTAAAAACAAACGCAGCAGCTACACAGTAAACAAAAAAGAAGTTAAAATAAGTAGGCAACACAGTAACAACTTAGTATTGCTCACAGTTTCAAGAGCAAGTTCTTGGCAACACTAGTAACGTTACCACTTCTCTGAACTGAAGCCTTGCATACTACGCACATCGCGCAAATGTGATACATTACGTGATACATTTACGCGATCCAGCACTCTAGGTTGTATCGGAGATCTTTCGGATCCTGGTATCGGAACAACTCTAGTTTTGAACATGCACAATCATATTTCACGTCAAGGGCATTGTAATGCAGGGCTCACCTCCGCCGGATGCTGCACTATGTACAGACATGTGGACACCTCCAAGGGATGCAATGGCAGAAAGGGACAGAGACACACCTTCTGAGGGCGACTACATGGGAGGAAAGTTGGAGACCAGAAGCTGTGACAGGTTTACTTCCCAGCCTAGCCCCTTCCTCTGTCTTAGTTGGTCTTGGTCATTCTGTACATACACTTGCTGCCTCGTTACAGCGTATCTGTGACTCGAGGAGGCAAGGCACAGACGAGGGATGTCTCCTCTCTTGTACAACGGCTAACTCGCTAGCTAGCGTTAGCTTCGTGCTAATTCAACTCACCGGCATCGTAAACATGTCGGCCGTCTCTCGCAAACCTCGACCGGTAGGGCAGCTAGGTCGCCAAATACGTCGACTAACCCATCGTCCGAGGAGGAATTGTCGCATGTTACCGGTTCATTTTCGTCGGAAGAGGCCGACGAGGAGAAATTAGGGACGGCGTCCATCCCGGAGTTAAAGAACGTCAACTTAGCTAAATTACATAGCATCCGCGGTAAAATAGAGCGCCGAAGAAGAGCTGTAGCATAGAAATATGGTGACGGGTTTCATGACTGAACCACTGCTCATATTAGGGACTCGGGGAAAGTTGGTCACCTTACTTGGCTTTATTGAGTTAGTTTTTATTTAGTGCCACATTGTTTTTCGCGGTGTTTACCGAGACAGGTTGCAGCTTGGTTTACTACTAGAGCCGAGAGAGATCATATGACTCCCATTATAACAATTTGACGTTGGCTTCTGGTTGCATTTATATGACTTTTGAAACATTGCATACCCTGTATCCATATTTTAAATTAAGCTTTGATAAGTTTAGAATTGACTGTTCCGAGGTCTAAAGACGAAAAGTGATAGGCCAAATAAGGAATAACCTGCTTGAAGAAATCAGCAAGATCAGCAAACTGTATGATATATTTGTATTTTTTCAGATGCGTCTGCACTTGCTTTTAGTTGATAACTTAAACTAATTATTATCACCAAATATGACCTATAGCTGATTGTTTGTTGATATGTTTTGTTCATTTTTATTTTACAGCAGAAAAGTGCAGCGAAGATATATTCATGATCAATATCTGAATTCGCAGATCCGTTCTCTCTATTCTAATTCTATGGAGTCTTGTTTTGGCAAGTTGATGGCACATAACCAACTCATTGCTGCCATCTGACGGTGTGGCGGGGAAAACGGTGGTCAAAATAGTCAGAAAATCGGAAAATGCACGTTTCTAACGCAAGATGTCGCTAAAGCCCATTTAAGGACAAGGCGAGCTTCTACTACTATTACCATTTCTCTTTACATATTTTTTGTATTTTTAGTGTGTGTGTGTGTGTGTCCATCCAGTTTCTGATTCTCAGAGGGACGTAATGATGCTGCATTGGGTTGCCATGTAGGACTCACTCCCCACAGATGGGACCTGAGAAGGTCCCGCTGGTATCAGGCCTAGCTCAGACAATATTTGCAAATAATTCTCTGCATTTGTTTTGTTTTGCTTTGATTGCCAGGTGGATGGGGAAAATACTTTCAAATAATTTCTGTTGATTGTCCAAAGTTCCTGGCATCTGTTGTACTGTCCCGTGTGTCTAACCACACCACTCTGACCTTTAGGCAGGGTAAAACAAACACTTATCCCAGGTCTGACTGATATATAGCATTGCTTTTTGTGATGTCTTTGGTGTGGCTAATGCAGGGATAGGCACAGACAGACAGCTAGAGTCTAAGGTATGGACTTGTTTTAATCTAGCAGATATTGCAGTCATGGTTGTCTTATTTGTAGAGTGCAGCTTGGGACCCATGAAGGATTACATCACGTAAAGGCATCTTGCAGACAGTATAGGCAATCTGTCACAAAAGAGGATTATACGTGAACATATGCACATATTACACACATTATGATTACACACTTACTGAGTCTCTTTTCCGACCGTCTTCAGTTTAAAAGATGAGAAGAGGGTATGCAGTACAAAGACTCCTGGTTGAGAGGCAGTGTCAGGTTAAGGGCCAGAGAGGGTTATTTATAACTGAAGATCCACCTTAACATCTCTCTCACACACACACACACACACACTTACACTCCCGACCTAAACCACTCCCATCAACCTCTCCATGATTCGTGCACCCCATTTCTCAAATCTGGTAGAAATAATAAAAACGAGACAAAGGGAAACACAAAAAGTGAGTGAGTGCATATTGAAACTAACGTGTTTCACTTTTTGTGTACATGACATTTCATGACTCTACCTTGAGTAAAAACGTTCAATGTAATTCGAATCCGATTCTTCACACCCAACAAGGACACAACCTCAATAGCACTTACCATTGAGATTCATGAAACTAGCTACACTAAAGTACAACACACTGTCCAGCACTCCCTTTAGCAGGTTCAGTCGCTACGGCAGGCGGCGATTTGCTCTCCCCCTCTCGAGTTGATCCAGTTAAACTATCCCCTTGTTTCTCGGGTTTAACCTCCGTCTTAGCTGACGCAGACGATTTAATCTCTCCCTCTTCTTGTCCAGTTAGTTTTTCAGCTGCTTCAGTCTCGCCCCTTCCCTCTTGTGCCGCTCCGGTGTCATTCCCGTCCGCTAGAGCTGGTTTTGTGTCTCTCTCAGTTGTTTGATTGTTGCTGCCTTTTACCGTTTCGGTCTCTGGGGTCTCATGTGCTTCTGTAAACAAGGCAACATCGCAAGAGGCCTGCCTCGCCTCTTCTCCGTCACCATCGCCCTCATCGGCGGTCTCCGCCGGTGATGCCGCTTCTTTCTCCTCCTCCCTCTGTTCCTTTCTACCAGCCTCCTCTTTTTCCTCAGTGACTTCAACTGGGGTCAGATGTGTTAGGTCCAGAGACGTTTTAGGAGATGATGCTGCCTTCCTTCTGGGAGGAGCAACTGGCTTCCTCACCTCTGAGGCTTGTCTCCCATATTCCTGATCTGTGGCACTGTCGTCTTTCCTGTCCAGGGCGGAAGGATGATCAACAGCACTTCCCCAATCTGGTTCCTCCGAGAAAAGCTCGTCGCTTGAGACATTGAGTGGATCCGTTGGGATCTCAACGTTCTCTTTCGCTGTGATTTTAGCAGGTTGAACCACCTTTTCTGTTGCTTTTGAGACATTTTTCTCCGTCTTTGATTGCATGTCACTCTCTTCTGGTGATGTGGCGAACGGTTCTACATCACATGGAGAAGAATTGGCGCTTGACCTGAAAAAGTCTGTGATTTCCTCCTCGGCGTTTGGCGTCTCACCTTTTTCGGGGTTTGAGTGAAAATCACCAAAACTGTACGAATCGTCGGACAGCATCCAAATTCCTTCCCCTTGGCATTTGTCTTCGTCATTTGGTTCCATATCCAACGCAGGAGTCTCATCTTTCAGGACGTACTTCTCCAGGTAGCCCCTGGCCTCCCTGTCCGAATGCCTGCTGTGGAAGGACTTCTCTGAGGTCATACTTTCGGTGTCCTCCTCTTTTTTCCTACTGCCCACCGCTTCCTCATACAGGTCTGTGTAGAGGAAGGCCATAGCTTTGGGCTCCTCCAGCAGAATGGGGTCGATCATTTTGGTGGGTCCGTCGGGTAGGAAGATTGGGGTAAGGACGTCCTCTTGGCTTCCAAACAAAGCTGAGCCACTCTCTTTCAAAGGGAACTTAGAGGGCACACCCTCAGCCACTTCACACCCTTCTCCCCCGCCTAGAGCACCTTTCATTGGGTTACTATCCGTACCACCGTAGAACACCTCGTCTAGAAGCTCACCGGTGATTTCTTCCCCGCCGACGGCCTCTGTGGTTCTCTTATCTGCTGTTACAGTCATTGTGGTGGTGTTTTCTTTGGCTTGCTCCTTAGTGCCCTGGATCTCCCTGGCCTCCTCGGCGTCTAGTTCCTCCCGTCCCTCTGTGATCACAGCGGGACTTCCTGGAGCCTGGCGGTCGATCAGGGTGAACTTCTCAAAGTAGTCCACATTGGCTCCTCTGTCTGGAGGTCTGGCCACTGGAGCCCCCGGGGGATCCATCACATTTAGACCAATGGGATGGGAGGCCTTCGCCTGTTCACCTCCATCTGCACCCGATCCTGCTAGAGCTTGTGTTGAGATCACCAGCTCGTTGTTGACGTCAAATAGCTTATCATTGGTCTCCTTACTGGATTTAGCAACAGGAGTCTCCTCCAGATAAGAGAGGTTGTCCACCATTTCTTTGCTCTCCTCCTCATCTACAGTAGCCAGTTTCAGAGGAACGACAATGTTGAGGATCTCGGAGCCTTCAGAGACCAAGCTGAATAGCCATTGCTCTTTATCTGCCACTTCCTCGTTATCTCCCTCCCCTTCGGTTTTCACATTGGGCAGGGAGACTCCCACTAACTCCGGCCTCCCTGTGATGGCATCAGTGTCTTCTAAAAGCAGTTCTCTTTGTCTCTCTGCCTTGCTCTTCTGATCACTAACTCTTTCTTTAGTTTTCTTCCTCCTTGATATCTGTTCCTCGTCCATAACAAAGATAATCCTGCCTGCGGGAAGAGACCCGGGTGTTGTGGGCCGCACTGTAACGTTAGAGCTGAACTCCAGCGCGAGGCTCCCAGCTTCAGATGCCCAAGGCGTGGTGCAGCGACTAGGGTTGGTCTCCCACTCAATGCCGCTGTCCTCACCCTGCACCGTTACCATGGAGAAGGACGCGTCCATCATCAGGCACTGCATCTTAGGCCGGACAGTCTCATCGTGGACGGCCTCACGTAAACTGAAAGCACAGTGATACACAAATAATGTGGCGGTGAGGAGAACCAATCACCAAGCTAATCAAGGAGACGGCGGCTTTGGATAACGGCATCAGCTAAATGCTTAAAATGTAAGTTGGTCATCCTCTCTGTTTTTGTTTGTTGTTGTACTTTTTTCATTCAAACTAGTTTGGTTGGTCTTGAGCACAGTAGAATTAATAGCTAGTCGTCCTGCATTTTCTCCACTGACTGGATTAGAAAATGTTTTGACATGTGAAATTGTTAATTTTGTTAATTTTGTGATCGATTTTGTGAAACATGATCATGATAGTTTGTTCTGGGTGCACAACAAAAAATATATAAAAGCTCACTTTTTTCACTTAATTGATTACATTTATATTGATAGGAAAATGTCTTTATCTTTTGCCTCACACTCACACACTTAGACACACAAACACAGTTGTGCGCACTACATACACACACACACACACAGACACTAAGACAAACACAAACATGCACGCAGGTCAGTGCCACTAATTTCCTCCATCAATTGGCCATTCCATATGGGAGTGGGCACAATTTAGTACTCTGAAATAAATCTTTGCCTTTCAGCCCCTGATTTTATATAATTGGTTGCTTCAACCGTGGGGATTTGTTGATAATGAAACGTTCAAAACTTTATTTTGCAGCAGCAACATGCATACTGTTATGAAAACATTACACAGTCAACTTTGACTGTGAACAACAGCAATGTATCCAGAAAAGCATATTAATATCAAGGCATTAATCGGATCACATGCATTGATCTGTACCTGTTTCGAAGGTCCTCCACTTCATCACTGGTATCAAGGTCTTGTTCACAAATGTCTTCATCTGTCAACACCGTCATCTGAGTGTCCACGTCTGTCCTTAGGAAATCGTCCGACAAAGTATCCATTGTTGCAATGTCTTTATCAAGTTTGCAATAACCTCTCACCACAACTCAGCGCTGTTCTGCTGATCACATTCTAAGCAAGCACGCTTGAGTTGAGATTTCACGCTCAGCGTAATCTTGAAATAGAAAACGAGGCTTCCAGTGTTTCATCTGAAGCATTCGCAACATGTATGGTAGTTCATTTGTCATCGGTTTACACTGACTGAAGGGGTCAGGCAACATTTGGCTTCCATGATAAATTGGATTAATCTAAAAACTCATTTCTTTTGTAGCCTCTGACTAATATGAACTGTAAAAAAAAATATTAAAAAATGCAGCAGCATGGAGGAAATGCCCGATACCGCTGCTTTATTTTTCTTGCCAGGTCTAAATATAATTTTGTGTCAGTAGCCTATATCCAATGACATGAGTCTGTCTGCACGTCTGTCATGGGAAGTTAAGAATGTTGAAAGTGGGTGAAGTTTAGTCATTATAGTGTATAACTGATAAGGGATCAAATAAATCCCATATTCTGCTTTAGCTAACAATGAACTGGTGAAGAAAACTGGAAAAATAGCAAGCCACCTCCTCTTCACTTCTCTCTGTCCGTCCCCCCAATAACAGACATTTTTATGGGCCAATGTGATAATGAACTTTCTAAAAATCTATATATTGCAATTGAAAATGTGCATTTATTCACTCTTTCTCCATGCTTCTGCGAAAATGTTGACCGTACACCTGTTTACGTGTATCTTGTTGCAGTGTGACACAGATATATGTGGGGACTCCAAAGGAGTTGGGGAGGGATTTGCTTATAGTCACACAGGTTGTATCTGGGCAAAAGTTGTCTTCTGGTGCAGACAAGTTTGGCATATCTTTCCTAAATCATAAACGTGTCCCGTGGACAGACGGGACGAGCCTAGGCCAACAATTTAGTGCACAGTCATCTTAAAAGCAGCAGGTCTGGAAATGTGAAACTTGGAAGGTTTCCCCAAACTGCGCTGTGGACTGTATTAAGTGACATACGCCCAGTGAGGTATGGAAGACATTTGACAGCCCTCACGTGGCTTTTGGAGGAGGCTAAAAACAGACAGCTCTGCAAAGTTCCGTACAAATGTGTGGTTCAGTCTGTTTTACATCGCAGAGACGGGCAGAATCACCCAAAATATATGAAATCAATCTGGCAATGCAATACTTCTAAATGCTTTTTTGAACAGTGGATTAAGTACAAAACTGATACTTTTCTACAAAGCTGTAAATTACACATCAGTTAAAAGCACAAGACCACAAAAATAACCTGAAGTGTGGAAAAAAGAGGGAATCAATTAATGACACAAGAACAATAACAAGAATATACTGCTACTGCTACTACTGCTACTGCTACTATTACTCCTACTACTACTACTGCTGCTACTACTACTGCTACTACTACTACTGCTACTACTACTCCTGCTACTACTGCTGCTACTACTACTGCTACTACTACTACTACTGCTACTACTGCTCCTGCTACTATTACTACTCCTGCTACTCCTACTACTACTCCTGCTACTACTACTACTGCCACTCCTACTACTGCTACTACTACTCCTGCTACTACTGCTGCTACTACTACTGCTACTACTCCTGCTGCTACTACTACTACTGCTACTACTACTTCTCCTGCTGCTACTACTACTACTCCTACTGCTGCTGCTAATACTGCTACTACTACTCCTACTGCTGCTACTACTACTACTCCTACTGCTGCTGCTAATACTGCT
>OMOT01069036.1:0-10286 GCA_900312575.1 Acanthochaenus luetkenii | reverse complement strand
ACCGCCCAAAAATCTAACTTTGTCAGCTGATTGACAATATTGTATTGTGTGTGTGTATATTGCTACTGATGCTGCTCTACAATATATTAGACTATATTGTATTGTGTGTGTGTGTATATTGCTACTGATGCTGCTCTACAATACATTAGACTATATTGTATTGTGTGTGTGTATATTGCTACTGATGCTGCTCTACAATATATTAGATTATATTGTATTGTGTGTGTGTGTGTGTGTGTTGCTACTGATGCTGCTCTACAATATATTAATTATATTGTATTGTGCGTGTGTGTGTGTATTGCTACTGATGATGCTCTACAATATATTAGACTATATTGGATACTGTTAACACTGCACAGAGTCTTGCACTCAAGAATTTCACTCATATCTATACCTGTGTAATTGTGAGGTGACAATAAATCTGATTTGATTACGTAGGTGTATTCTTATTTTACGAATACAGTATCAAACTGATTAATATTGCATAACCAAATACATTATCAATAATAAATTAAAGGGATACTGTAGTACTGAAATGGTATGATATATTAACCACACATTCGGAAAGCCACAATTGAGGACATATGCATAATTTCAACTGTATAATTCACAGTTAAGCATAGTGTACAATATTAACACAGTTTAAAAATACTTGCTCAATATCTGCAAAATGTTATTAGTTATGTGCTCCTGCTCCTGTGCATAAACCAAAGTGAAACAAGGAACAATTACATAATTTTCTTTCACAACAAATGTTAACCTATTGCTGCTATGTTTATGTGACGTGTTCTTAATTAAATATGTACAAAACAAGTGACTCTAATCTTGTGTTTCCATTATGGAACTAAAATACATAAATATAACAATTTTACACATACGTTATTTAGTCTATTATATACTGTTAATCATATATTATGGAACAGAGCACATCTGGAACACCTCTTTTTACCTCATTTTGCGTATGTAAAAATAATCTTGTGCGATACTGAAGGGAAGCTTTACATAATGCATAATACTTTTATCAATTCATTGTATTAAAGTAAAGTAGTGAGTTTCATACTTTACTCAAGGTATTGATTGATTCATAACATAATCACATCAAAAACTATGGGGCTTAAGTTTTCATACAGTATTAGGTGCTGCTTTTAATGACATCTTAAACTGAATTTGGAAATGAAGAATGCATTAACGTTACACCATTAAGCAAGTTAATATACCAAGGTCTAGCCATCAGCAAGGGGTCCTGCTCCTAGTTATGCTCATCAGCCTATAAAAAAAATTGTTCATATGAAGTTCATATTAAATTAATCAATGTTCTTAAGTAATTTAAGCAGTGAACTGTGCTAGCTCTGATGATTGTGCATAAATGTTTCATTGAACAATAGCGTGGAGTGGAAATACTTTTACAGTGGACCATATATGTCCCTTGACAAATCATTTTTCTATCAAGGTGGGTGACAGCAAGTGATTGACCTCTAATTGACATACAGGCACAATATTTTTTAAAGGGGTCCAGAATTGGCAAAGCATTCAAATTGTCTTACATGCAGTGGCATACACAGACTGTGAGAGGAGCAGGAGCAAAAAGTGGTGGCTCGGTTGGCTATGGCGCATACCATGTAACTGTTAAATCCTTGGTTTGAATCTGGCCTGTCACCCCCTCAGTTTTGCACAGTGGCATGTACATATCCTTTCAAAAGAGAACATACAGTATGTATGTATTATATATAATATACTTACATATCTGAGCTCTCAGTGAGATTAATGTCATCCAATCTAAAAATTACAGGTATAAAATGAAATATGAAATCAAACTTGAAATATGAAATAGGACTCTACCAAAGTAATTTCTTTGTTTTGCAAGATAGTTTCCATTTCACAGGAACTAAGAAAAAACATGTTTCTTTACAAGATAAGCAATCACTCAATCAGTATTCATATTTTGTTGATTATGTCACTCTGTATTCTTTAATTGAAATTTACATTTTCATCCACAAGTTACACTGTTCTATCAATAGGAGTCTCTTTTTGGCCTTAAGAATTCCAGGTGAAACTGCACTAGGCTGCTGAAAGTGAAGAATGCATTTTTACAATAATTTTAGTGATAGTTTGGCGTACTATTTTAGAAATGTGGCCGACCTTTGATTACTTTTGCCCCAACAGTTGCTTCTCAATGAAGTTAGGCATTTCTCACAATTTTGGCAGTTTTTTAATCCAAAGGAGCTCAACATTTTATCTGCAACACTGGATAAGAGAAAAAGCAAGTGTTTTGTGATTTTATAGAGGATGAAAACATGAATGTGCCCATAAATGCTCACTCTTGAAGAGAGGTAATGTATGAGCTACTCTCTATGCAAACATTACCTTACATATACACTTTTTCCAATGTGCAAATGAGTACATGACAAGTATGTAGATTGCAGTGCACTATTGATATGATATTTCTGCATAAATATTGTTGTGTTTTAAGTTTTATTGACATGGTTGTTGAGGAGGATGTTGCTGGTGTGTGGGTGGGGGGGCAGGTTTTAATAGCTTACATATAGTGGAAATACTGCAGTATAAATGCAAATACCCTTCAGACTGCTTATATGCACCTTTTAGGTTATAATAGCTCCTCAGGTGATCAATGTCAGCAATGCTTCTTTCTTCTTTCTCCCATTCTGAAATGGGCACCTAGGACGACATGGGCAACAACCCCCCACACACACCCAAACCCGCCCGTGCACGCCAGTGCTTACATTAGATATATAGTATTATTAGATACTCCTTCTGTTTGCATCATTCATAGTCATAGTTAACACAAAATTCATTATTTATTGATTATTATAAAATAAAAGCTTGTGAAAAGTCTCAACCAGAATATTACGGTCATGACTTTCTATGCACCTAAACTATATATAGCTTTGTACAGAGAGGAAATCCAAGTAAGTGGTGCGTTGTGACTGTTACAACTTTCCTGAGTTACAAAAAAGTTTAAAAAAAACAAAGGATAAAAAAAAAACTACTCATCTTTAAATAGCATGACTTTGTTGACAGCCATTACAAAGTCTTTGGTCACATTCCAATGTATGGTTCCCAGGAATGGGAATGCTGACGAGCAACTTAGCCCTCTGGAATAATCTATGCCGCTGAGAAGTTCGATCTGATGGAGTCCTCTCGTAACTGACGGTGCTTCCCAATGTTGCACTCCTCCCTTTGTGTGCGACGCTCAATGGTTATTCTGTAGTTTTTCCTACAGAGGAATGGATCAAAGTAAGATCAGCCAGTGAGGTGCTGCTGTGAGTTTGCTCTTGAGAAATTCATTGACAGTTGGAACAATAACCTTGGTTTTAAGCTTTCTGACATAATAGCATTCAAAAAAACACAAATTATGTTTAGGGAAGTTTTTAAAACTGTTGCACTAAGAACTGCTGATGTTTTCTAAATTGACAAAACCACAGATGTCATGGATACTTGTCTGTGTTTATCTGACGTTTGAGCACTTAAGCAAGCAATGCTAGCAAAAAGTTAGAATTGACCTGGAATGGCTCAAAATGACAAGCATTGACACCTCACCTAGTCTGCTGAACAGAAGCTAAGCAGAAGGAAAAGGCTAACTAGGCCCGGTTCTAAGGGTGGGCTGGCCCAAATTATCTTGGTGCCCTCACAGGTTCACAAAGGGCCTCGGTGCAAGAATTGCTACCCACATCACAAAATGAACTGAATTCAGTCCATTTTGTGAATAATGAGTACTAATTTTACACAATTACTTTACAGTGAATATAAAATTGAAAGTTGCAAGGATAATTTTAACATAAGCACCTCTGAAAAATACTTCTAAAACATTGCAGTATGCACCTCTTTACGTGGACAAACACAGAGATCTACTTGCTTGCACCTTTGCCTTTATAAAAGGGCCACCATCTATTGATTGCTTTTCAGAGTCAGGGCTGGTATGGATTGAATGAAATGTAGCATTAATTTTTATACGAGAGCATCAAAAATACTATGTATGGATAAACCTGCATAGCATGGATGGACGAGGGAGAAAACTAATGTCAGCTAGCTAACAAATTGTCGAACAAGAGAGTTGGATGAACTGTAATGCCAATATTTTTTACTGTGGATAATTCCCACAATCCCCCAAATTTATAGTGATGTCTGCGACACAAGACCTTTGTGCTTTTGGACCAACAACTAACTTCTCTGTTTTATTGGCATTAAGTGTTAGAACATTTTATGACGTTACTTTTTTGAAAGTAGAAAAGCATGCTACTAGTTCAACGTCATAATTATGGATAATTTTGCCAAGAGGTAGCATGTAAATAGAGAATCGCAATGGGCCTAGCACTGAACCCTGTGGTATGCCAAATTTAACTTTGGAGCATTCAGAGATGTTGTGAGAGACACTATGCATTCTATCAGACAGACAGGGAAAATTGGAAGGAAGCCAAGTTAAAGATAACGGGACATGTAACAGGTAATTATCGTTTTACACGCAAAGTAAACAGATTTGAAGTAGCCTATGGATACACACATTGGTGGGATATAACAAACTGCCGTAATGCTGTAATAAAATCGCAACATTTTGTGGCAGACGGTGGGGATATAAGAGAGGAGAGGTGAAGGAGGGGCACTACGTGCCATTCCCCGTATGGATGCTGCGGCCCATATATGGAATACCACCGCAATCACGGCAATATACGGCTCAGGTGAGCTGATCAGCGAAGCCGGCTGCGGTGAGTCAGCGCACGATACAGGGAAGTACCTGTACCGGGAAGACAATGGTAGACGAAGGGGGGGGAAGAGAGAGAGAGAGAGAGAGAGATGTATTGCAAAAGCGTGCGTGACCGACTGTCAACGTGCTGTGTGCCGTTGCCCTGACCGTCTGAGAGCCCCCTCCGTGCTTGACTCTTGCCTGCTTGACTAACCCACCATTGCCAACCCCCCCAGACTGCGTGAGGACCCGCCCCGTGTACCGAACCCCGGCCTGAACTCTGACAATTCTATTGCCTTGTTGGACTGTAAGAAACTAACCTTTTCCCTCCACAAACCAGTCATTAAAGCTGTGTTTTGTCTGAATCTGTGTGTGGACTTGTGACGACTCTGTCTAGACTTCCCTCTCTACCTTCTGTTGCTGCCTGTTTAGGCCAGCATATGGCCTTGTGTGTTTCCCCACGTGCCCCTTGGTTCCCCTGCTGTGTTCAATTATGTCATTAGCCCTAGTGTATTTAGTCTGTTTCCCTGTCTGTCTTTGCTGGTTCGTTTGTCCATGTTGTCTTTCTTGCCTGTTTCCCTGTCCCTAGCCGCTACCTTTTGTAGTTAAACCTGTTTAGTTCTTGTCTGTCCTATGTTTTGAACCTGTCTGCCTTCCTGTCCTGGAAAAAACATGCCGTTTACACCAGGGACCTCCTAAAACCGAGACAGAACAAACAGCCAATATGGACCCAACAGGTGTTTTCCACCAGGCTCTTGCCAGGACGATCTCGTGGGGCACGAGTGGCTTCTTCAGAGCCTGGTGGCGAGTGGCGATATCCACCGATGCACAGGACACCCGTCCACAGCTCCTCCGGGCACCTCCTTTCCCACGCCTGGTGAGTCACACCTCTCGGCACTGGAGCAGTTTTTTGTCAGCCAACGATGGCTACTGGGACGTATGCGTGGTGAGCCTGCCCTGGCTTTGGTTCCTGTCTCTGATGAGCCTGCCCCGGCTCATTAGGCAGTAAACTCATCTCTAGTATTGTCAAATTTGTGGCTAAATTATGTTATACAAATCACAAGCAGTAAATGAAGAGGTGAGTGCAAGGGTGGGTTCAGGGTTAGGATTATGATTTTTTGCTACAGTGTTGAATAAGAACTAGGGTTGTTTTTATTGCCGTTGATTAGCTCTAAGAATTAGGTGGCCCTAGCAGCTGAGCCCCAGAAAGCTAGTGAATCATGGCTGGCGCTAGTGGGTGAGAGATGGCCTGCTAGTCCCAGGCCCAGGGCTAGCTGAAGTGTCCAACATCCCTAGATTAGCCTACCTATCATTCTCAAGCTGTTGGACACGTCTCTCAAGCACAGACAACTACACTACCAGGGAAGCACAGGCAGAACAAGAAGTCACACTCACTTTTGTTGCAGGTGCAAGCAGGTTAAACCAAATGCTAAGCTAGCTGCTAAGCTAAATGCATAGCCAGATGCCAACCTTAGCAGGCTAGGCTAACAAAGTAGAGCCAAGTCAGATTCTGTCAATCCACTAAGCTAACTATAGGCTAGCTAACTGTAGGCTAGATCGGCTATGGGAGATTAGTTAGCCAGCATGGAGATCAAGCTGTAGTAGTAGTTGGGCTCGAGAGAAGCCCGTTCAGCAAAAACAAAACGCCCAGTAAACAATTCAGCTTAGTCGAGTAGAAGAACTCAGTAGAAGAGTAGAAGACACACAGTGTCATAGACGTGAGGCAGCCTACACCGTTCAGCAGTATTGCAGAGAGGTGGTGAGTAAATTATCCAGGCTGATAGGGGTGTTCAGATATGCTACTATTTAGGGGGCCAAACACCAAAGGTTTAGCGGTAACCTATTGTTATTGTAGGCTTTCTTTATTTTTTCTGCAATGGGAGTCTATGGCAGCCCATATAATCAATTGGTAAATTTTGGCACATTGATAAATGTCAGTCTAAGAAATGCAGGTACGTATTTTGTCAATACAGCAATCGCTCTAGTGCCACCATCAGTCAAAATTTCAATTCAGTTTTATGTAGGTTATCTGACTGTGCTTTAAGCTGGGGACACATTTACAGATTTTTTCAAATCTTAAGCAACTATGAAAAGATTGAGCAGCACACATTTAACAACCGAAATGTGCAGATTTTCAGTCTGTGACACACATAACGACGTCTGTCTTTGAGAAGCACAAATCTAAAGACCATAGACAAGACTGAGAATAAGCGGACCCAGTTTTCTCGCGAGAATGTGATTTGTCGTGATATACCTGCACTCATGAGAATGCATTTTCCTGCGATATTTTGATGCCAAAACAAACAAGCCTCCTCTTATGGCTTGCAGAAATGGTGGTTTGTGCTGTGATTTGCCATCATGCATGTTGAATGAGTTTTTCCCCTCTTCCTTCGTCTGTCGCAAACTCAATTTTCATTGGCTATAGACAACTGGCGTTAAGATTTTAGTCTTTTACGCACACACACCACAGGATTATGCAAAGACTAGCTAACACATTTGATCTAATCAGATCTTACAAGACAGATTTGAGTCTTTCACTCCCACACAAACAACTCTGCCCGATCTCAAATTGGTGCCAAATCAGGCTTAGAAAATGGGTGACGTGTTCCCAGTATTAGTTAGTGTTGGGAGGGAGACATTCCTCAGAGAGTCCTCTACTTGTTCTGGGGAAGCGTTGCGTTCTCGTGTGTACAAGTGGGAGTAGAAGGTTCTGAAGGTGTTATTAATTACTGTTGGGTATTGAAAGATTTTCCCTGTTGCGTAAAGGCTGTAATTATGGACTTTTACATTGATTTGACAGTTTTATTTCCAAATTTAGATTTGGTCTGAAGGAGTTCTTTCAAAATGGAGCCTGTAGGTGCTTGTGAAGCTAGGAGGTCCAATCTCTTCAATGGCTTTTGGAGTTCAATTTCTTCATTTTTTTCTTCCTCCTCCTTGTGTGATGCATATTATATTATTTTTCCTCTTAAGACTGATTTAGCTGTTTCCCAAAGTGTACTTGCTGATGTTTCTGGTGTGTCATTAGTGTCCAGGAATAATGTCCATTCTTTTTAAGGTAGTTGATTAATTCATTGTGTTCGAGCAGTGATTCATTAACATGCCATCTGTGTGGGGGAGAGGGTGATGATTCTTCCAAGAATGTTATGCTGATACGTGAGTATGATCTATGATGTGGGGAAAAGTAGGAGTATTCTCTATTGCTGGGGTTATGAATTCTCTAAATGTCCATCAATCCATAATTTGACATGTACTGGTTAATTAGAGTTGTTGAATTGGAGATTTGGTGTGCTGTTTGATTGGATCGGGCTAGTTTTGGGTTCAGGACAGCGTTGAATTCGTCACCTATAATAATGTCAGAGTTGGGAAATTTGGATAATTCAGAGAACAGAATATGAAAAAAGGAGGGTGAGTCAGAGTTAGGTCTTCTGAATCCTTTCAGGTCTCAATGCTTTCTTCCTGGACCTCATCAACATCCTCCTCAATGTCTATTTCCTTGACATCTGACTCGTTGTCATCTTCGCTGTCACTGCCCAACCTTGTTGAGGATGGCTCTGTCAGACTCAAAGAGTCTTAGGTTTGCCCGGATGGCCACCAGTTTTTCCACCCTTGCATTGGTGAGTCTGGTGACCAGTTGCGCTCAGAGGCGGCTGATGTTGGTTGGATTTGGAGGATGATGGAGGCTAAAGGTGCAAGGGCCTCAGATCCACACAACCCCTTCCACCAGGTGGATGCAGAACTGTGCTGGCTTGACTGCCATCCCCTACCCAAAGGCCTTGCTAGGTACGGTACTTTGCCATACTGCCAAGAACTTTGCCTTCATCAAGACCCAAGTGGCGAGACATGGTAGTGACAGTGTAAGCTCTGTTGATCTCTTGGCCAGTGAGTATGCTTTTCTAATCGATCAATCGATAACGATACTCCAAAATAATTTGTATGAATATTGCTTATTAGAAAATACAAAATGCATTTTTTTTTCTCAATCAAAGCTTTATTGAAACATTACATAAATACATCTGTTTCATGGCATAAGACAAACATAATTATGAACGCTGTTTTGTTTAAGTATGATATTTTAATAAGGCTCTGGAAACTTAACTCGCTCTTCCGAGGCGAATCAGTGACTAACACGTTCGTCTATGACATATAACTTCAGAAAGTTGTCCACTTCTGTTTCCATGTCGTTGGTGCGGGTGAAGTAAGTTAGTGGTCGCCCATTAGCATTAGCATCGTGTCTCACAGGCTGCAGCCCTCCTGGACTGCAGCACTGCCTGTGAACTCCGACCCCCTGTTGTCGGTCACATGGTTTGCTTCGTCTTATGTGTAGTGCGCGCGCCCTCTTAATGATTGCATTTCTCCAACAACTCCCTTTGACACAATTAAGATGAGATCGCAAATAGTTCAATTTGATCGTTATGTTTGAAATGTTAATCGACCAAATTATTAACGATTGTTAATCGATCAACGACTAATTGTTAACACCCCTAGCCTCAGTACTCCCCTGAGGTTAGGCTGGCCTGGCTCCGGCCAGTCTCCGCTAGCAACAGCACTCCTACCCTGTGCCTTCCCCCGGTAAGACAATCGTTCAAGTCCGGTGGCGTAGACTACAGGAACCTGCTGCCCGTGTCTCGGGCAGTGCCATCAAACACCACGAAACCTTTTTGTCTCAGGATCTTAACTTCTTGTTTATAACTGAGACTTTGTGGAAAAGGTAACTGACATAAGGTCTAAGATATTGCCTTCCTGTACCCCTGGGGTTGACTGTCAAGCCCATGTTTCTCTATTGAGCCAGTTTAGCCCAATTTCATTAGAAGAACTCACAGCCATTGTCTCCCAAATGCGTCCTTCCTCTAGTCCTCTGGACATTGTTTCAACCTCTATTTTTAAATATGTTTTAGGCTCCTTAGGCCAATACATACTCTTCATTGTGAATAGCTTCCTTAGCTCTGGCTGTGTGCCTGATTAATTTAAACATGCAATTTTATTCAGCCACTTTTTAAAAAGCCAAGCCATGACCTGTAAGGCTGCCTTCATCACACCTGGGGAACTGGGGGGTTTCCCACCTTGTAGTGAAACTATGATGCTTGAATGACGCAACCGCATTTTTGATAAAAAATAACTTGAAATGTATACTTTTCAAAGGGCATCGATACCAAATGAGTAGTATACGAGTATCGAAGTATCAATACCAGTTTTGATCCGCCCATCCCTAGTGGATAGTCCTTTCCTAAGTTAGATGGTTACTGTAAAATGATTACGGAGACTAAACAGTCCAGATTACATACAGAGCTGATGATCCATCGCTTAAAAAGTATTTCTGGTTGTAAATCAGTGGAATAATTAGCGCAACTGAAAACAGTTTTTTATTTTTCCTCAAAGGGCAGGGCTCGGCCACTGCATACAGGGGAAACAGGTCACCCAGGTCGGCTTCTTCCTCGGTCGGCGGGGCTCGGCCTCCTCGATCGGCGGGGCTCAGCTTTCCTCTCAGCCGGTTCCATAGAGGCTTGAGGGTCCACCTCCTGGGACCCACAGAGACGTCCGACTCTCCAGCGTGGTTGCGGCAGCACAAGGATACTCCTGGCCGACCGTC
>OMOT01069011.1:0-12136 GCA_900312575.1 Acanthochaenus luetkenii | reverse complement strand
CGTGTATTTTCAGCAGCTGGACTCACTGTAAACCGACTGCACACGACTCTGATCATGTAAATATGCTTGTATTGTTAAATAAAAATCAACAGGCTTGGATAGTTACTGCACTTATGTAGTTTAAGTTTGAAACTGAGGCCTGAACTGTCGTAGTTTGTCGCAACTTTCTCATTTCAAGAGGGAATTTATTATAGCTTTGTTTTCAAAAACATTATTGATCTATTTCGTAATCATTTAGCAAATGTAAGTTTGTAATTAAGGCTCATCTTATTTTTTTGTAACGTTATGTCAGATGATCGTGTTAGTCACTGATTCGCCTCGGAAGAGTGAGCGAAATTTCCCGACCAAACAGCGTTCATAATTATGTTTGTGTTATGCCATGAAACAGATGTATTTATCTAATGTTTCAATAAAGCTTTGATAGAGAAAAAAATATGCATTTTGTATTTTCTAATAAGTAATATTCATAATAATTTTTTTGGTGTATCGTTATCGATTGATCGATCAAGGAAATTCCCTAGAATTTGCAACCCTAATCTGCATACATGTTAATTACTAGTAAAATGTTTAGAAAATTGTACTAAACTCTAATTGAACCAACATTATTCAATACTTTCAAAGTCAAAAGTGTTTATAGTCATATGCACAGTTAAAAACAAGTTTCCCCGTACAATGAAATTCTTCCTTTGCCCTCTGCTCTTAGTGCCATTTACACAAAACAAACACACAGAAGAGCGGAGTATGCAAACACGTCTGCCACGGAGGGCGCCATGTTGAGAGTTGTACGCCATGTTGAAAGTTGTACGCCATGTTTTCTCACCTTACCATTTCCTCATAGACAAATATACCAATACAGACCTATACATATCTGAATAATATTGTGACCCTACATAAGATAAATCTGTAAATCTGTTTACTTGCAGTATGATTTCAGCAAAACTAGTCGTTTTGGCATATAATTACCTTCTGACACAATGCATCCACTTGTTATTGTCTCTTTTAAGTTTCTTTACAAATAAACAATCAAGTTATTTACTATAATATCTGTTTCATAGCTTTACTTATTGCATGTTACTGTGTCTTTTTTGTGATAATAAATGATACATTTCAGGTTACTGAGCCATAACAGTAAATTAGCAGCCTGTAAAATGTATACGTTAACATATCAACAAACCTGATCTTCTTGAGGAAGGAGTTTTCTGTGTCAAACTGCTGCAGCGAGAGAAGCTCTACACTATGCAACACCTGCTCTAGTGGTTCCAAGTCAGATGCAGTCAGAAGTCTGGAGAATGTTGTCACCTATGGATTAAAATGTATTACATAATTAATAAGGGCTTGGTGAACGACTGCAGGATATTTTTTAGATCAGTATTGTGTAACAATACAATCGTTTTTGTATTGTTAAATAATTGTATAATAGTATAAAAGTTACCTCTGTGAAGGAGGACCAGCAATGGACATCCTGATTTGTGTGAGCAAGTATGAAGTCAGCCAAACAACTGTTATTCTGCTCTTCGAAGTAGACCCTGGCCACACATTCACTCTCTACTTTGGGGAGAGCTGTGCAGTTCAGACGTACCACTGAATCTGGTGTAGCACAGTTGAGCAGTATGAGTTTAGCTTCATCCAGTACTCTCCTGTCAGGATCTGAGGTTTCCATATTCTCCTTTTGCTTTTCTATTACTTGAAGAACCACAGAAGCACATGTGTCTGAGTGGTAGCCAATAAAGACATCTGGCGGTAGGTACTTGTACGTCTGAGGCACCACTGTATGTTGACTGTTGAGAGACACAAACTGCTCAACCCACCTTTCCAACTCATCCACAATTCTCTTCTGCTCAGTTTTAAGGACAGTGTGGATGTCCAAGTAATGTTTCTCCAGCCTGTTGATGAGAGGTATTGGGAATTGTTTGTAGACCACTTCTTTTTCCTCAATGACAATTAGCCGGAAGGCTTTGTGCACCCTGCATTTGACACGATGGGTCCCCAGTCCAAGGTCCACATATTTCTGTCCTCCCAGGCAGACATAGTATTGGTTGAGAGCATCATAGAGACTTTCGTAAAGGTTCTGCAAGTTTAGAAGCACAACAGTTTTACCCGTTTCCATGCAGATCTTTACTCTGTTGATGTTGCGGCATATTTGGGTATACTCTTGGTCTTTGGGGAAGCTGGAACCAAAGATTATTTCAGGCTGACCAATTTCTGAGAAGAAGGTTTGTTGCAGGATCTGTAGGGCTGCATAGTTTTTTGTTAGAACCAGCAAGTACCGGCACTCTTCTTCCTGTCCGTTTCCCAAAATGTTTTGTCTCACAAACTCAATAGCACTGATGCTCTCCATGTTGGGTGAAATCTGCAACCTTTCAGTGAAGACCGTAACTGGATCCACATCATCCCCGCCACTGAAATTTCTCAACACTGCCTCCACAATCTTCTCTGCAATGGGCCTCTGTTGAGAAGCCTTGGCAATTGCAAAAATCATCTTAACCAAGCTGTAATAGTCACGTAGGCCAAAAAATCCTTTTCCTTGTTTACGGCAGATTTTTAAGTAGGCTCTGGCAAAGGGTTGGAAGAAATCCCTGACCTTCTCCAAAACCATTGCATCAGATGAGCATATGCCTTTAGCACTCTCAATGAGTTCTCTCTCATCAGGATCACCACGGGAGACAAATATGCCTCTGTTCATCTTTGCGGGGTCTAAAGCCCAGTTGGAGATGCCTATGAATCCAACTTTTTTGTGAGGTAGTGGCTCATCGTCAATGCATCCCTCTTCTAGCAGTGGATGAAGGGTTTTCAGTGGCATTTTGGGGGAGTCCTCAGCCAACCCAATCTCATCTAGGACCACAACAGATATGTACTCATTCAGGTTCTTTCCTTCCTGGAAGCGACCACATTGCTTGAATGTGTTAATGATGCCTTCTGGTGTTGAGTGAGGGCTACACTGGAAGGACACTAAATGGATCTGTTTAAACCTTTTGTAGAGGTCAGAGTGAGACGCTTGGCCCTGCATTGCATCTGCCACCAGAGTTTTAGACAGAGATTTTGAACTTCCAGGTTTTCCAACCAAGAAGAGGGGGATTCTAAGCTCAATGCAGATCACCATCATGAAGACATTCTCTTTGAGTGCACTGTTTCTTGCAATAGTTTCCCCCAATGGCACACCACTCAAAAGTAGATCCTGCATGAGTGAGATTTCCTGCATCACTCTCACTGGGCTGTACATGTCTGGTAGGCTTTTGCAGATCCTCCGTCTATATTTGTCCTTGTCTTCTAGGCAAGCATGGTAACAAACTCCTATGGCCATAACTAGAGACCATAGCACAGGGTCTCTAACCTCTGGATATCTCTGGTGTCTTTCATTCTTCTCAGCATTTTGATTTCTCTCAAACTCTTCAAGCTCCGCAAAAAGCATCACATGGTTCTCATAGAACCACACAAAAGCCTGCATGCAGCGTTCCACATCCCTCAGGCTGACAAAGCTGCATTCATCTTTTCTTGTCCGCATATACCTCTGTGAGTCTGAAAGGACATCTGTGATCAACTTCAAATAACTTACATTGATTGCCTTGACCTCAACTACTCTTTGCACAATCTGCTGGATGTATATTTTCTCTGTGTGATCATTTAACTGTCCAAAGTCCCACACCAGAGGAATCATGCTTGGTGGCAATGCTTGAACTCTGTACACTAACTGGCGGAGAGGGATGGACCCAAGCTTTTCATCTGTCTCTTCGGCTCGAACTCTGTACCCAAGGCCAGCAGATTCTAATCTCTGAATCATCTCATCTGTGTGCTTTCGGTAAGGGTTGCATGCTGCTATAATCTGCAATCCACAGTGGGGTGTCAAACTTTCCCCCTTGACCGTTTTGTCACAGAGGACCTCCTTAATACTGCAGATGGCCTCTGTAGTGTTGGCCTCATCAAAGAAGAGAACAGAGTCAAATCCATAGTCTTGTTTGTTGATAAAAGCAATGGCTTCTGCTTCTCTGACTTTGGCGTGAATCATATTTGAAGTTGTTCCTCCATGCACTTTGACCAGTTTCATGTTCTCAGTGGCCACTCCACTCCTCCGCAGTTCACAAAGGAATTTGATGAGCCTAGTCTTACCACACCCAGTCTCTCCCATGATAATGACAGGGATGCCACACCTGAACCGCATATGGATTGCCAGCATCTTCAATATGTTGTCAGTGGTAAGCTCATATGTTTCATCAGGGTCAAGAGGCCACTGGATTCCAAGAACATTGCAGATTCTTTCTATTTTATCCCCTCTGGGTAGCTGATCAAAGTCAGTGTTGAAAGGGACTCTCTGTAGCTTCAGGCCTTCATACAGCGCCCTTGTCATGATGTTTCTTTTTATCACCCTTCCAGAAGTGGGATCAATGGCATCTACAAAGTTCTGTTCATTAGGCTGAAGATGAAAACCAATGAAGGTCATGGACACATGATCATCATTAAAGAAGATGTATGGATGTGGTTCTGATTCCCATCTCTTCCTAATCAGAAAAGGGGCCAACTCTTCATCACGGACACCAGTCAGGTCCATCTGCAGCCTCCCAGGACTCTGGTCAGAGATGCTGAGTGATGGGGTGGCAAAGTCCTTAGCCATCAGAATCATAAAGTCTACCACAAAGGTCTTGAATCCAGTTAGTGTGTCCCCAGTGAAAGTAACATCACAAAAAACAGATGTCTCACAGTCTTTCAGCTGAAGGTTTAGGAACCATGCAAAATTTCTCAATTCTGCCCAGGATGGGTCCATAATACCACAGAACATGAGAAGCATCTGTAGACATTCCACATGTGACCCTTCAACACCATTGCATTTGAAGGTGTCAAGTTCTCTGTGGTTATGGAACCGTGTGAGATACTGGTATGGTCTTTGGAAGGCTTCACTCCTGAATTCTTGATCATCCATCAGTGGGTCTTCAGGGTTGACAATGGTGGGATCTTCTTGCTTCCTCATCTCTAGCATTAGCACCTCTTTAGGTGGTCGGCAGAAAATGTTTGGGAACACATCTATGAATGAGCTGTTCAGAGTCTGAGCCTATGAAGAAAACAGAACACAATCTAAGACAAGCAAATGTTTATAATTAAATAATTAATGATTAGTGAAATTACTCTTACCTGTCGTGAAGCAGTTCTGGACGGCTTCACAGTTGATTGTAAAATCTCAATGACATACAGCTGCTTGTTGCTGCACTTCCACATCTTTCCCTCAGAGTCCATTAGATAATGCAGAATCAGCAGTTTGAAAAGAAATTCATGGAGGCCTTTCTGCACCTTTTCAATAGGATAAACATGAAATAGATACTTAATACAAGACCAGACAGAATGTGTCTAGATAACTTCGCATGACACTCATTATTACCGATGATGTGACATCAAAATGGAAAATTGTGAGTTCTTTCTTCTTGGAGCTGTTGAACAGTGACTGCAGGATGACATTCTCATCAACATTTGGTTCTATCAAGCGAATGCATTTCATCATTGAGGGCTTTTTGGTTGAATGCTTCAGTTTTTCATAAAGCCTCTTCGTGTAGAGAGATTTACCTGAAATTTTGAAAATATTAGTCATTATGCCAGGTATCCAACAAGCTCAGCAGTTAAATATTAACCCTCACTGCAGGCAATAATTTGAAACAAGCAGCTTAGCACATATACGCACCAACACCAGCTCTTTTGGATGACACAACTCCAATGCACAGTCTGTCTTTGAAAGCAGCTGCAGCACTGCACTGATCTGCTGGGACAATGTAGTGTCTGCGGAGGTACCTCTGGATCCCAGCCAATGGCTCCTGGGGGACCATGTGCAATCTGTACTGGCTGAAGGCTGAGGGAAGGTAGGCATGTTCTCTGTTTGAGCTGCAGATGATAACAAGTCTGTAGTCTTTTCTGCTCTGCATTTTCATTCGCTGAAAAAAGCTCTCGACTTTGGAGCTCACATCGTAAGTCAACAGATCTCCATACAGTAGAGTGTATATCTTCTGTCCTCTGTAGCCCTCAGTGAGACAGCGTCTGAGGAACAGCTCCACCTGCTCATAAGGTGTTGAAGAGTTGCACAGGAGAACTTCGTCATACGTGGGCAGTACCTCACATTCGCTGCTCATATAAATGGAGATGCAAGATGTCAAGACCTCATCATCTGGGCAGACAATAAGGTTTGGATGTCCAGTGGCCAAGCCTTTAGGCAGCTCCCGTTTTATGCATTTATCCTCTTTCTCTTCAGAAATGTCTTCCTCACTGTCGTCTTTTTTGTTGGCCAGAATTTCCAAGAGTTTTCCAAGGCTTTTTGTATCAAGAATATGCGGAAGAAAAGTCTTCATGTTTTTCATATAAGCATTCCATATCAAATCAAATTTCCGGGAACCATTTGCTTGTTCCACAAGGCTTGGCAGAGGATCCAACTCTGCTGTGGAATCTGGGCATCCCTGTGCAGTTCCTGGCACTACAACAAAACTCTGAAATTCAATGTCCTCATTTTCTTCTGGCGGTTTGGTGAGAACTTCATACTGGAGTGCATGCCAGACCTGCCTCAAATCTGAGGCTGTACAGTTTGGCTTGACAAAGGACAGCATCATGAGAATGTGGTCCTCCACATCAGTCACATTTTGCTGACTCAGCTTACTGCACAGGTAGACAATCTGTTCTGCTGTATAGTAGTTCAGATAGTAATGTTGGGATCTCTGTTTGGCCACAAAGTCCATCCAGTAATCCAGGCACTTCTCAATTTTTCTGCAAAGATCTGGAAGCTGCTCCACTATGTTGCCCTCCACACTGATAACACTGAGCACACCGCCCAGGTTGAAGTCCATCATAATGCTGGGGTCTTTGCTGCTTAAACTGCAGTTGATTTGGGCTTCCCAGTGTCTGAATAGAGGATTCCCAGCTGTGTACAGGGCAATGAATGCCTCGGATAGTCTTTGAACATTGGCAAAAACCTGAGAAAATGTATGCAAACTAACAGTCAGTCACAACTGCATATATATATATTTGTCCACCATTTAAGTATAATAATAATACTAATAATAACAACAATGCATTACTAGCTGTATCTTTTAAGTATACAAGCTTGCGTGCTAGTTTAGTAATTTATTTATTAAATAGTTTATTCTATTTAATTTCAAGTATAATATGTGTCATTCCTATGGTTAGCAAATATCAGAACTATGTTAATTACAGAAAAAGGAAACACTTATATATACCTCAGCAAAGTGATCCACTTCATTCTGCCCCATATCCGCTTTCCCAGACATGAGCATAAGTTTGTTCTGCAGCTCCCGCATGTCCTCGAGAGAATAGCAGCGCATCTCCTGGCCTTCATCATGCTCCTCTGGAATCTGCAGCTTCAACGCTGTGTCAAGACTCAACTGGATTGAAAAATAGAAACGCTCTCAAACTTTATTTTGAACAGCCCTTTAAAGCCATCGCATTCTAAGAAATAAGCATTGCATGGCAGTAGGAATTCAATAACACCTTCTTTTTTTTTCTTACTTACCTTTTTTACATTCTGTGCACTGATCAGGTAGATGCCCTTGTTGTTGACAGCTGATGCCAAGGAGAGAGAGGACAGCTCCACTGACCCATGACTGTCCTTCACAGTCTTAAGCCATTCCAGATGGCGTGCAGTGTCACACTGGAACAAAAGATAACAATTGTGTTGTAAATGAATTACGATTTAACAAGTAGTAGTATAGTACTGAAGGTTTCCTCTCACCAGCTTCTTTGGTAGGTTGCTGTCATTCTCCAAAGCTCTCCAGAGCTTCTTCAGCGTTTCATTGAAGGCCTGAAAACCTGAGTCTGGTTTGAGCTCATAAAGCACTGACGAGTAGCCAAGGACAGCATCATGGAAGCAAGCGACACGATCCACATCCAGGTCATTCTCTCCAGCAGAGATGGAGGCCAAGTCAACAAACACCTTCAGCTCATTGATATCTGAAATGAAATGTATAACGTCTTACATGTGAATTTACCCGGATGAGCATTAAAGTAATTATTATTGTGATTAGTGTGGATAATAATTATTACCTTCTAGGGCTTCCTTTACCCAGTTGACAAAGTGTCTTCTAAGTCCCAGCTCCTGTAGGCACAGTCTGCGGGTCTCAGTGATATCCACCAGAACCATCTTGGCCTGCATCAAATCATTGTCTATCCGATTGAGGTGCTCTTTCTGAAAGTCTTCATGTGTCTGAAGACAGAAAGCCATGGTTATTCTCAACTGAGGGAAACATTATCCAAATAGTACTTCTGATTACATACATTAATCACAAGGAGACTAGCATTAAGTTATATTGTGCCGTCTAAGTCACAGTATATGAAAAAGACATACAAAGACATCATTTATTTTGTTATGACATCGGAGAACTAACTCAATACAGCCTTTTTATGCATAATCTTCTAATAGAAAGTTGAGGATGTCCCAAGTAATGTTAACGGTGTCCAAGTTTTTGTATAGCATAATACATTATGTGGTTATGCACATGGACACTTACTTTTATTGACAGTGACATTTTTAACATTAAAAACACTACTGATTGTGTAATACACTTCAAAACATTGCACTTACAACTTCTAGCAGTGTCTGCAGAACCTTGAAGTCACCTTGAAGACAAAGTGTCTCCTTGACCATCATGATCATTTGAGCTGATGCCACAGCCAGATGAAGGTCATGATACTGCTCAATCTGTTCAACCCTTCTCTGGATCCACTGTTTGTCTTTTGAATTATCGATTCTACACATCATTTCCAAGTCCTGTGCAAGCGGTTCGTACTTGCCCTTGAAAGCATTGAAGAGTTTGTCAACCTCCCCGAGCCTGATACTGCCATTCTTCAGGCAACTGTAGATGTCTTTGTAATCAGCATAGCAAGGCGCAAAAATGTCATCATGTATCATTTCTGGTGTTGCCATAACATCAACTACTCCAGATTCATCAGGGTCTTCACTTGCCCTTTCTTCAGTGGCCAGGTTTCTGGCTTGTTTATCCCAGCACACTTTGAATATGTAACTGTCTTTGAACATGTGCAGAACCTCTGCCATGTTTCTGATATCTTCATCGAGATCAAAGTAGGTGACCACACCAGCCTTCGGAGAGGATAGTTGGTCAAAAGGATGAACTTCCATGAAATGGTTCAGGGTCAAGGTCTTAATGTTGAACTGTTGTCTCTCTTCCATGTCAGCAACATCAACTATCATGCAAATGAAACAAGCCATTGTTAAATTTGGTGGAGCTGCGAGCACAGGATCAAACCAAATGGACCAATTGTCCTCTGACCACCAACATACCAGTCATATGTTCCTCAAGTTTGTGGCTCATTGTTATGAAGATGTCCAAGAGCTCCTTCTCATGGTACACAGCTTTCACTTCATCCTGTCTCCATTGTAATAACCTCCTCATTTTGGCATTATCCTGGCACTGGTCATTCTTACAGAAGCAGTCTGTTAATGTCAAAGCACATGCATTTTCATCTTAATATTTCCATTACACCGTCGTGTACTCTCATATGGGCTCTTAATTACTCAAAATGAAACTATACATTTATTGAGACATCTTTCATGAAAATGAAATGCAGACTTTTATTACCAATCTTTAGCAGTTCTAAGAAGACATTCTTCCTCTCTAGAATTAAATTGAGCAGGTTGATCTTAATGTTTCCATGGACCAGCTGATTGGTGATAGTAGTGAAGGATGATATTGCTTCAGCAATTATGTCCCTGGCGTCTAATGAGAGCTCCTCGAACAGCCTCTCTTCTGCACCTGTAATGATATTAGTTGAATGTTAAAAAGGGCTTCATCTGAAACCACACAAATGATTACAATGCTTGAGACCACTGCCATGCAATCATAACACTGAGGCCAGAGTAAGTAATGTAGGAGCATGTTTGATCTTAATAATTACAAACATGGCAGCATCACTGTGTACATACTCTTACTACTGCTAATATATTCTACTTTCTTGCTCTGCACATTTCTTTGTTTGGGGTGTGAATGTTTTGTTCTGAGGAGGTACCATGTAGCTTGAAAATGTCTTTGGCAGCTGTCCAGGAGAGGAGGTGCTGGAGGACCAGTTCTTCCGCATCTTGATACTTTCCTTGACTGTCCCTTGGCCAGGATTTCTGGATAATGGCTGAAATAAGTCTTCCAAACTTCCAGCTTATCTTGAGCCTCTCAAATAGTTTGCCCTCAGACTTGGTCTGCATATGGGGGGTGGGGGGGGAGAAGAATGAGCATTGTTGTGCATCTTTTAAATATATCAAATAAAACTGTAAATAAATTGGACTCACAATGTGCCTTATAATATTTGTTAAATACTGCTCAATTTAAGCATCAATAAACATTCTTGCAGTGATCTAGGACACTTCAATTAATACTTGAACTTAAACAAATCTCTCCCAAAGGCCATAAACCTGAGACCTAAGATCTATGATATTCGAACGAAAATATATCCAATAAAATTGCCCTGGGTGTACCTTTACCATCTTTCCCCATTCATTTACCATGGAGAAACAGCATATCTTCCACTTTTATGACGTTAAAAGGTTCAATTTGTAATTCTCTGGTTCCTGACTTTAGGGGAAAGTCGTTATTGTTCACAAATATGGACTGGACTGTCCTAGACTGTCAAGAGGTCTCCATACCTGGCACAAGGATGTCACTGCCTCAAGAGCACACTTCTCAATACCAGAAGCAACATGTGGATGGGAATCATTGAGTTCCTCAATCCTTGAGCAGTAGAATTCTATTTGATCCAAAGGATATTCCTAAAGCCACACAAACATAGTAAAAATAAATTGCACATTTCCCTGGTAGAAAATAAAACAGAAATGTGTAAAGGATTATTATATACCTTTTTTAATTTGCCCTCAAAATCCTTAGCGAATGTCTGTCTCCATTCTTTTGTCCAATCTTCATTTTTGAAATTGAGGGAGAGTATGTTGTTCCACATCTATGAAACACAACCAATAAAAGGCACCATGAGCATATGTTCCAACATTTTCCACCAATGGATAGTTTTGAGCACCCATCCCAATATTTTGTATTTTATTCACAAGTTTCAGATCTCTATTTAACTCTGTATAAAATATATTGACACCACTCACATCAATCTCTGCAGAAATGGAGGTCAAACCCCTGCTAAGCAACGTCTCTCTGAAGGTCTGACTGATCCACTCTCTCATAATGGCCATTGCCTGGGACATCATCTCCAAGTCTCTTTCCATTTCTTGGGGCACCTTAATGAGAAGTATTAGCATTTGAGAAAGCTTAACTATTTGGAAATGTAAACTCAATTCAAATATTTTACTTCACATACCTTTGTCTCATTACAGTGAACAAAGTCTGAGACCGATGCAACCAGATTCATGCAAGCTACAGGGATTTCTGTCATGTTCTGGGTATGCGATGCACGTCTGACTGCTTTACAGATCTTCTCTAGCAGTTGCACTGCTGTTGCCAGACACTCTCTCCTATAAGCCTCGTCAAAATAACTGGCAAAAACAAAAGAAACAGGAGTGGGTGATTAGAGCATCGACTAGATAGACACAGTATGTTATTATCCTCCAAGAGGAAATTTGCTTTCAGTCTGCACATGGAAACATAAAGAACAGTCATGCAAGAATATGGGAAACAATAAAGAAAAGTAACACCAGACAGACATTTTAAAGACAATTTAACCAACAAGTACAAATTGTCTTTGTATATGTGTAGTGCCCAGTGACGTGCGGTGAGGTTCATGGTTGGTGAGGCACTGACTCTTTTAGAGTCAGATTTACAAATATATAAACCCAAAAGTGTAGCTTATTCAATTGGCTACTGGTTATTTCATATCTCATCAGCATTCCTCACACACACACACACACGTAAGGTACGTATTAAAGGTACGTAAAGATAAGAAAAAACGTAAAGTCTTAAGAAGCAAAAGCTTGGGTTCGATGTCACGCTTCAAAACTCCTAAAGATTGTAAGACCAACGCGCTACCGCTCGACTACGGAGCCCTGACTTCATTAGGTGAAAATACTTCTATAAGTCAGTGACTTCACTGTCGAGTAGTGTTTCGAGCGTTACATGAAGCTTCGGCACAATTGTTTTAATCGTCTCTGTGTTTTGGAAAGCCTTGTTCTGGCCATCCCTAGAGATTTGCATTC
>OMOT01069009.1:0-11354 GCA_900312575.1 Acanthochaenus luetkenii | reverse complement strand
ATGGTGGAATGAGCTCCCCCCTTCAGTCAGGACAGCTGAATCGCTACCCATCTTTCGCAGGAGACTAAAAATCCATCTTTTCCGACTACACCTAGACCCTACCTGAACTGACCTATCTAAACATATCTCCTTCTACTCTTTTCTTCTCTTCTTCCCACCCCCCCAAAAATATAAATAAATAAAAACTACTTAACTAACAACTCTGACTACTAATGCTACTGTTCCTACTGAAGTGTTGTATGCTACTTGTTCCTATTGAAGTGTTTAGCTGGTGAAAGACTGCGTTGTATAGTTGGTCTGACTAATGTTGACAAAATGTTTTACTATTGTAAGTCGCTTTGGACGAAAGCGTCTGCTAAATGATGTAATGTAATGTAACTCCCGGTTTCCCAATGTCATAGTTCCATTACACGGGACAAAGATGGCGAGAGAAGAAAGCACATGGATGAAGCTTTTGATCAGAGCTGGAACACTGCGAGAGAATCGCCCCCACTCCGGTGTCCGAGGCATCCACCGCTACGATAAACTGATATAAGGGATTGGGCTGTACCAGAATTGGGGTGGACGTGAAGCGTTCCTTCAGCTCCACGAAAGCTTGTTCCGCTTCGGGAGTCCAGGTGAAGGAAACTGCAAGTGAGGTGAGTCGGGTCAGCGGTGCCACCACTCGACTATAATCCCGAATGAATCGGCAATAGAAATGAGCAAACCCCAGGAACCGTTGGAGCTTTCTTCACAGAGGAGGGTCTCGGCCATTCTGTCACCGCCAGAATCTTCTCCGGATCCGCCTTTACCTGCCCGCTCTCAATGGTATATCCGAGGAATCCCAAAGAGCTCACATGGAATTCGCACTCAGCCTTTACAAACAGTTAGCTGTCTAGCAATCAAGACCCTGATCCCCATGAACCAGAACCCATTCTCCCAGCCTCCTGTGTTGTTTCTGCCCTCTCCTGGGGTGTGGAAGCTGCCGTCAGGAGAGCACAGCAGGATCCTGACCCAATTAACGGACCTCCCAGTCATCTCTTTGTCCCTGATTCTGTCCATTCCCGGGTTCTCCAATGGGCTCAATCCTCCAACCTGGCTTGTCACCCTGGTATTCTCCGCACCCTCGCCCTTCTACAACAGCGTTTGTGGTGGCCCGCCATGAAAGGAGACACACAGTCTTTCATCTCAGCTTGCCCAGATACAGACCTCCCATCAGCCACCTTCTGGTCTTCTGCAGCCACTTCCAGTCCCTCATCGTCCCATGTCACACATCGCCCTGGACTCCTGGTCACCGGTCTGCCTCCCTCAGCTGGTAAACACCACTATTCTCACCATTGTATACTGTTTCCTCTAGGTCCGCCCACATCATTCCCCTGCCTAAACTTCCCTCTGCTAAGGAGACTGGCGGCACGGTGGCTCAGTGGTTAGCACTGTCGCCTCACAGCAAGAAGGTCATGGGTTCAAATCTCCGCCCCGGTCCTTTCTGTGTGGAGTTTGCATGTTCTCCCCGTGATCGTGTGGGTTTTCTCCGGGTGCTCCGGTTTCCTCCCACAGTCCAAAGACATGCAGGTCAGGTGAACTGAAGACTCTAAATTGCCTATAGATGTGTTTGTATGCAGTATGGTATATGGTGTAACTTAGTGTAGTGTATATGATGTAGTATGTACAGTATATGCCGTATGTATATGATGATGTAGTAAATATGAAGCAATGTAGAACCCTTTGAGACATGCTTGTAGAAAACATAAATAAACATGATTGATGGATGATTGACTGCTTAACTGATGATTCAACATGTTTTCAGGGTGCATGGTCTTCCTCTGGACATTGTTTCCGACTGTGATTATCAGTTCTCCTTGCAGTTTTGGAGGGCCTTCTGTTCCCTCATAGGTTCCTCTACCAGCCTGTCATCAGGTTGCCACCCCCAGACCAATGGCCAGACTGAGCCCATACGACAGATCCCCCCCCCCCTGGGAGGAGCTGGACTCGAACCTTCAACCTTGCGGCTGCACGGTGGGATCTCTACCTCCTGAGCTACTACCGCTCCTCTTGGCATTGGCGAGAAAATAAATTAGTGGCAAAATCCATGTCAAATCAACTTCCTTTTCATCAAATGAATCATCCCATCATGTGAATCATCCCATTGTTGTAGACAATTTCATTTAACAAAGAGCCCCAAAATATAAGCAAGAGTCTGTTTTAACACATCAGAGTGAAATGCCACATTTACAGTGAAATGTCTATAGCCTCTCCATAAATCCAGCAATACATTTAGGAAGAACCTATTCCATCCTGGTTACCTTCCAGCTACACTGAGAGTTTGAAGGGCAAGGAAGTGAAATAGAAGACAATATTCTCTTCATGCAAAAAAAAAAAAACCAAATCAAAAGGAAATTCTCTGTTAAATAAACAATATCAGCAAAAAGAACAAAACCAACTTTCCCAATGGTTTAAAGCACCAGATCAGTGCAGAGAGCGACTTTTAGAACAATAGAAATTCAACACGATTATTAACAGTTTTCTCCCAAACCGGCATGGAGTGTTGCGTGTTGAACTAGAAGATCTCTGGGTGCAGCTCCCTTCGCAGACTGATGCATTACTTTTCATCCATCCATCTAATTATTCCCTCAGAAACCTGAAATTTGAAGATACAAAAGACCGTCCCTATCTGTCACTGAGCGCCATTGATCTTATTGAAAGAAAATGTGGGTGTAGAGGAAACCCAATATAACTTGTGCCATTAAATTCCACACAGCATTATTCACATACAGAATTGACAGATTTCTGTGAGACGTTTCTTTTAATCTTCAACTGTTGTTGAAGATAAAGGGGGGGGAAAACCCTGCACTCCAGGCGTCTCTGCCTTTTCCATTTTTGCAGTGAAGTTAACAAAAGCGGCTACTGAAGTAGGGAGAAAAAACACTCCCCCACCTAACTTGTTGATTATTAACAATGGGGATAGGAAGACAGATGTGTTTCCTATGTATCAGCAGTGTTTGAACTGTCAGTCTGAAATCACCGTGGAAGCTTTTATCAAAGCAAAGTAAGCTGATCAATTCCAGCTGCTCTCGTTGTCCATGCGAGTCAACCTGCAATACCTTTTTTTCTCTCAATACATTCTCAAGATATTCCCATTTACGTATGTGTCATGGGATGTGTGTGTATTTTGCATGTGTGTGATGAGAGATTGTGTGTCTGTGTGTGCGCGTGTGAATGTGTGTGTTTAGGAGAATGGATTAAGCATTAGCCTCTCTCTGTCTCTCTCTTGCACACACACACACAACTAATCATTAGGCCTATTCTATGACCCATCTTTTTTGGTTTGAAAGAAAATGCATTTGAACCCATTACAAGAACAAACATTGGATTTATTACCCAAACGTTGAGATACTGCAGACCTAATTTAACAGGCTATTCCATTTTTGAAGCACAACCTAAAAGCATATATATATACAGCATTATAACTGCACAATTGTTCTCTTTCTCTCTCTCTCTCTCACACACACACACACCACCACCACCATACCCTTTCTCAGTGGATATCAGGAAAAAAATAATTACCCACAATAATTACCCACTTTGGATGAAGATGACAATAATGAGGAAAAAATGAGGATGATGGGGGGCTTGAATTTCTCTGTTGAATCTCGCGGTATTTGACAGCTCCCCTCCGCTCCGGGAATGCTGGGTTGTTTACATTACTGGCGCGGGTCATGGGTGGTGATGGTGGGGGGGGCCTAGTGGACACTCGGTGAAGTGCTACTCATCTCAACTCTACAGGTCCTCTCCAAACCCGTTTGAGTGCTTAGGCAACAGTGCCACGCAAGACGAGAGGCCCGCGGAGTCCACTGTTTGGAGCGACCTTGGAAAGAAAGGGAAAGTCACAGCAAAGACAACCGCCGTCGCCATCAGGAGAAACGGTCAACGTGAAGAAGGAATAGCTTAGCAAGAGTCCCACTTCCTGGTAAGAACTGAGACAGCGTTAGCTTACATTGAACTTAAGAAAAGGAGCCAGAGCGGACGGCTAACGAGCCCACTATAAACTGTTGCCCATGCTGGCTCTGGTGAAGAATTGACATAACGTTACTTACAAAGCGCAGCGTAGTCACTGTTAGTTCAAAATCCTTATTGGCACCTGGTTGAAAACAAAGTTTTTGCCAAGTTCGCTAGCTAGCTAGCGTAGCCTGTTAGCTCAGCAGCATGCCGGCTAACTTGTGCTAACTTTCTCTTAGCGTTAAACCGGCTAGCAGGCTTAAACTTGAAACTAGCCACTGTCAGTTTATCCACGTTAATAATACCACCGTATACTTAGTGTGTATCGTTGGCTTTCTATGCCTAGTTACAAATCCCTGTAGCTAAGCATTTAACTTAGTGATGTTAAGTCTCGTGGAAAAGTAACATCAGCCAAATAAGTTAGTTTGCTATTTACTGATGTCATGTGACAATGTGACAGCGTGTGATTGTAATAACATGTTACATTTGGCAGTGTAATACAGCATCATTACTTCCTCATACGACGTTAGCAAAATCTACACATACAGATAACGTTAAGACTTAATGTTTTTGTTTTTCAGATTAAAGCAAACGTTTCTGTCTCCTACTATGTTAATACCGCTGTGGGCATGTTTAGTGTACGAACGCCTGTGTGTGGTTAGTTGTGATTGTGTTCTGTAGCATTCTTCCTGCTCACCACAAGCTCAGCACTGACATATCTCTTACAAATTACAGTAAACGTTCATTGCAGCCCAAAGTGCGAGAATCATGACTGGTAACTGTCTTAGTCTTTCTTGTCAAATGAAATGGATCTGGACTGGCTGGCCTTGTTGTTGATGATTGCTCTTTATAAATTACTTCTCTCAGTTGCTTACTACTTGCTTAGTTTATATTGTGACCATGAAGCTCTGTTGGCTAGTTTCTGTTCTCCTTTTCGACACAGAAATATGGAGACATTTCCATTATAAATCTGTCTCGATATACTTACACAATACACTACCAAGCATACAAACAAAGTGCGTATAGTATCCTAGCGTTGACCATCCCCGGTATCTGGTCTCATGCCATGTTGCTGTCCCTGCCTATCACAGCCAAATATTCCAGGTGTCATTCTATCACATTTGGCTAGACTGCAGAGAGCTGATTCAGATGAGAGTGAGTGGGAACCGACAAACCTTGTTGACCTAATTATTACTCACTTCTCTGTTGCCACATTCGATCACCGTCAAAGACAACAGGCTTGAGTCTGCCAGCGTCATCAGGTGATGGAGATGCACACCGGCTGGCTCTGTGAAGTCAACTATCAAGGAATGTGTCATGAACCTGATGATCAGCAAATGGCTGCCAAATGTTTGCATCAAACAGGGTTGAGAAGTGTCAGTCTCTGTAGTGGTGAGGGATTTCTGGCAGTATACTTTGCTTTTAATTTCTGCTAGAGGTGGATTCTTTTTGACAGGCTTTGGCAAAATGTCATTATTTTGCCTTGTTCTATTGTTAAGCTGAAATAAGGGTTGCCAGACTGGACTAGAAAGTGCTAATACCAGTGGTGATTGGTGGTGCTCAGCCTTTTTGACTGACAACTCCTAAAAGTAGATGCAAGATTTGAATTTTCCCATTTCACAATTATTTACTTGATTAATTCTTGGAAGAAGCATTGATGACATGGTTATTTCATGAGAAAAAAATAAGGCACTCACTACAAAAAATGGAAGCATAAATATATATTTCCCCCATTTTGCATTATGCCTATGCCCACATAATATGTATAAATATAGGTCTAAGCCCTACACAGCTCTTCTCTCAATGCATTGTATTAATGGCATCTAGACTTTCTACTACTAAGACATTCAGCATTTGGAGTTGAAATGTCATTGGTGTGGAGAGTTCTGCTGCACCCGTATTGTGCAAGCTGTGATTTAGCGCAGTGGAATTTACCAAATCCCTCTATCCTGTGAGAGTTTCCTGTTTTAGCCCTGGAGCTGGCCGCTATACTGGATTAAAGATCAGATGAGACATTTGTCATCTGACCACTTTAACAGTCATCTTGCCTTGGGGTTCAGAAAGAACAAAAAAATGTTGACTCCTTTTTTATTCTTCTCACAAAACATATTTGATGGAAGATACTTCCTCAGGCCATTTTTGAGCTACATTAAACACTGTCTTTTGCATGATGTCAAATATCTTGGCCCAGCATTCTACAGAAATTATGCAGACAAAGATAGCAGATAACTGCTTGGGACATTGGTGTTCATGTATTGCAGTTGTATGTTAAATTATAATTTTTGTATACATTTAGAATGATGTATTTTCTTTCCAGGCTCAGTTTGATTAGAGTTGAGAGTAAGGTCTTTGGCAGTGAGAGTGGGCTGTCTAAGCACCTTCTTAAACTCCCTTCTAACAGCCAGCCTGTCAATATATTTTTTATATATCCTTCTATCTTACGAAGGGTCACTGATGTTCCAAGGATTCAGATATCCTTGGAGGATGCCTTGCGGCTCCCTGTGTCACGTGAAAGTTCTCAATTTCACGGAGGCATTGATCCCTTTTCTCATTGGGCTCTACTGTGCTCTGAGGGGAAACAAACTACAAAGACATGCAAACACAAAAATTACTAACCTACGACCTCTTCAAGTTTATGAAGCTCTTTCAGTGCCCCAGGGTCAGCTTCTGCCATGGCCTCATAATATCAGCTGTTTACTTCACTGAGTGCGAAGGCTGTTGGGAAAAAGGTTTTATCATGATTATTATTATTTTTGTACCTTGTTTCACAACCATAGTCTTATGCTAGCTTGTGTGTGAAATTGTACTCTGTCAAGCAACTCTTAATTGTTTGTAATGATTTTTGGAGTAATTAAGTAGTTGGAGTAATCAGGTAAAATTGTTTAAATAAAAGGGATTAAAGAATGCAAATTTTTACACAAAAATAAAAAAGCCTTTAAGCAGACATACAATTCACCTCTTGATATAGCCGCTTGGCCTGGACTTAATTAAGATTGTGCAAAGAGGTAATTATAGTTTGTAACTTATTTTGAATTTGTGCACTTTTTGCAATTGATAGTTGAGTAAGCATTCCAATGTACCAGTACTTGTTACAATTGGCAAATGAAATTCTTGAACTTGAACTTGAGGAAGAATTTGATTATACAGAGATGAATGAAGTAACAGCTTCATTAGTTCTGTCTTTCCAAAGTACACATTAGAAAGGTTGAGGCTAGGCCTACTTGGAGAACAAAGAGAAATTGGGTAGATGTTTCAATAAAGACTATGCTAGATATAATCATTTTTATATGATATTGACAGAAATAGTGTTGTATGCCATTTAAATTGCTTGGAATCTCTGAGGCTACAGTTGACTTGAACAACTGTGGAATAAGGCTGTTACACTTACTATCTAGTATATTGATACTAGTTATTTTGCATAATTTGGTACTTAGCCTTGTATTTGAGACTCGATAGTTCACCAACTTTTAGTGTCAATGGTAGCCTATATAAAGAGCAGGTTAGTCGTATTTTGTGCCTTTGAGATTATAGCCTGTGCTGTCTGTGTTGCTGTTTATGCTATTTGTGGGCTGATATATATTATACATTGCCTAATACCTACAGTGCATAGGTTACTGCATGTTTAGGGAGGGTCAAGCCTCAGTGTGCGTTCCACAGGCCTGCCATCTAAACAACACCACCAAAGCCATGTTGGCACATTGTGAACTATGCTGGAAAGATGTCTCTCAAGCAGTTACTGCCTTTTTATTGGAGATCACGTTGTCCCCTATCTCCTTTTGATTATCCAAACACAAAAATACAAATCCCTTGGGATACAAATTCACTTCCACTGAATAATTACAAGATGGTATATGCCACTGTAAACACCACATCAGTGACAGTGGCAGTATGCATTTGTCATGAGATGAGACAAAAGCAGAATTAATTTGCACTCGTGAACAGAAAGGGGGGGGGGGAATAAATCTTGGTGTTGCTTGCTGACTGTGCTATGGGCGTTTGTTCCAGCTTCACCACAAATGGGTCTTAATGTTTCACGCAGGGTTTGCTGCAGAATAGAGCGGATTTGTGTAAGAGCGTCGTGTTTTGATGTTTTACCCTCCCCTTTCTCTCTCTCATTCTCCTCTTTGTTTCTATTTCTTTCTTTCCTTCTCGTTGTTTCACTCTGCCTTGTTTGGGTGTGAGAGACATCTCTCTCTCCCCCCCTCCTCTCTCTGTATTTGTACTCTGACTCAGAGTAGTCTTCCCTGGTCTCTTGGTTTGGCTTGGGGCTTTGAGGTTGTGGTCAAGACCTGGGGGCATGACGAAGGAAGAGGAGTCCTGATGAGAAGTTTCCCTCAACTCCTACTGCCCAGCCTGCCCCCGAGCCCCCTCGTCTTCTTCCCCTTCCATGCCACCCATCTATTCTCCTCTTCCCCTATTTCTGTCTCCAGTCCTCTCCATTCCCTTATTTCCTCTTTCTCACTAGCCCCCTCCCTCCTCACCCCATTTCCCCTCTTCTTCTGCCCTCTTCCAAACCCCCACTTTCTGTGTCTCCCTGTCCAGTCCCCCCTTCTTGCCTCTCCTCTCCTCTTCTGGGGTCCTCTCTACCCAGGGCTTCCCCTCAGCCTCCTCCTCCTTGCCCAGCATGGCCCACTGTCAATGAGAGGCAGGCAGCCTGACTCCCTTGGAGCAGCAGGAAGCAGCAGCAGCAGGGGTTAGGCTTGTATGGCGCTGCTGGCTGGCTCTGTCAGAAGTCCTGCCAAGCCGGGGACGAGAGACCTTTGCCAGTGCGGTATTGGGGCACTAAATAAAAAATATTTTACAGATGTTTGAAGGCAGGCATCAGGAGTCAGCAGCCGCTTACTCAGGCCTGGAGACGTCTTTAAAGTGCAAACTTTCTGTGTGTGTGTGTTTGTGCACACACGCACAGTGTTTAATACAGTGGTGGGCTAGCATTTGAGGAGATGGGTGTTTGGCGGGTGAAAGGTTGGAAGGAGGTGGGCTGGTTTGGGTTTGGATTGGCTGCTACTGGAGGAAGAGTGATTGAGATGGTTGGGGTTGAGTTTTGAGAGGAGGAGAACCCTGTGCCATACTGTGAGCACCTGGCTGGGTGTCCAGCCAGCTCTAGCTTGACAGTTTAACAGTGAATATTTAACATTGTGCCATGCAGTGGAGGTTGGCTGTAAACAGCAGTCAACCAGCAGCGTAGCAGCAAAAGCCTGCTTGCCGTTGGGCCTTAGTTGTGAAGCCCACCTAAAAACAATACATAAGCAGGCAACACATCTTGAAGTTCTGGTTTTTAGAAGAAGGCAGATGGCATGAACTGGTGGCGTCACGGTATACAAAAACACCAGGATCCCCTGATGAAAGCAGCTCCCGCTCACTTTGAACAGCGAGTCTGTCATGGTTGGTGTCTGCTGTGTGGCTCCGGGTCAAACTGTGGTACGCAACTCCTGGAATTTGCGCTTTTTACGTTTTTAATGTTTAAATTGCCTGAGGGAAAAAATCAGAGGGGGAGAAACAGGAAGTCTCATTAATATTAATATTCTAATGTGAGAAATCAGGAAAGACCTCTCTGCTGTATCCAACCCCTGTTGTGGAGCTTCTCTCTCTCTGCTGCAGCTTCAGCAAATGGCACTTTCATTTTCTGAAAGTTGTCAACTCTGTGCTGATATAGATAAGCCTATTCTCAGATTCCTATGAAGTGCTTTGGATTAAAGTGCCTAGTGAACAACATATATGTAAGATTTTGGTACGTAGTATTAACAAGCTGTTCTACTTTTAATATCCACTAAAGCAGGAAATGAACTTTGCTGCAACTTTGCATGAATGACCCCCTAAATGTCAAATAAAAAATTAGAATTTGGTCATTGTGTCTCCCAGTTGTGCTTTTTCTGAAACTTTAATTCATAATTTTCTCTCAGAATAAAAAAAAAGAATACATAATTTCATTTATTGAAAAAGAGACAATTTAGCCCACAATTTGAGACACTGGGAAATGATGAAACAGTTGCAAAACAAAATCTATTGTTTAGAGAATTTGAACTGAGATGTGTAATATAGCATTACCTTTTATGAGTTATACCTTTTGTACAGTTGATACCATAATGACACATTCCAGGCACAAAAGACATCAATTACAATAAACAACAAATTAATTACTGAGTATGAACCAATCTTCATTTCCTCAGTCAAGCGATTGAAATCCTTGGAACAGTTGTTCTCAAATGGTATTGTACCGAATTAAAAATCTTGAAATCTTGCATTTTGAAATCCCGACACATTGTTTTAACTAACGATATGTAAGCCTAGTTTTTAGAAGAAAAGAAAATCCCACGTACAGTAGGTCTGGTTGTTCTTAAAAATAAATACATTAAAATGAAAATTGGTCAAATCATATTCATGGACTTGAAAGGCCTTCAAACGGTTTTCTAACATGGGGCTACATGTTTATCTTGTACCTGATGTGAAACTTACTGTCCTGGTAGTGTTAGGCTTTGACATTCATTGAATATTTGGTTCAGGAGAGAATAGGAAAAACTAGTCATTGGAATGGGCGCAGTGGTTAGCACTGTCGCCTCACAGCAAGAAGGTCCTGGGTTCAAATCTCGCCTGGCCCTTTCTGTGTGGAGTTTGCATGTTCTCCCCGTGTTCGCGTGGGTTTCCTCCGGGTGCTCCGGTTAATTCGTTAATAATTTGGTCGATGAACATTTCAAACGTAACGATGAAATTGAGCTATTTGAGATCTTAATTGTGTCAACGGGAGTTGTTGATGAAATGCAATCATTAAGTTAAACACAAGAGCACTACACATAAGAAGACGAAGCGAACCATGTGACCAACAACAGGGGGGTCGGGGGTCACAGGCAGTGCTGCAGTCCAGGAAGCAAGGCCCCAGCCTGTGAGACGCGATGCTAATGATGCTACTGTAGTGGAAAAAGATAGTTGTTACTTGACAAAACGTTAAGACTATATAGACCAGGAGACGGCTTTGCATTTGATTATGGATTTATTACGACTTGCATACGCGGCGCCTATTACGCAATACATCGCCGGGCAGCCCAGCACACCATTCAAACGAATGGTGCACTGAGAGCCTCGATCTGGTCTCAACCTAGTATATTTATAGGTCGACAACAAAGACATTCGATCAACCAATGGAAACAAAGACATTTCAGTGGCACCCAGACATTTGGTCACCCTTAGAACAACATTTGGTCACAGACAATAGGAAGACGTTTTTGCATACAGACAACTACCCCCAAACATCTTAGCATAAAGCCCATTTGGTGCAATGTGTATTGGCCTGTCATCTCCTGTCTCCCTGTCCTGTCTACCCCCTCCTGTGACACTTGGCACTCAGACTTTTGTCTCTGTCTCCACATATGTTCTCATGGGAA